>JAOVVI020011817.1:0-12493 GCA_028571085.2 Nepenthes alata | reverse complement strand
TAGATAATATTTTTCCTTGTTCACTAATAAATCAACTAATTAAACTTAGGTTTCTATAATCAATTTGATCCTCGATTGGATTGGGGGCAAACGCCTATGAAACGATCGCTTAGGATTAAGAAGGGGTGCTGATTTAGTAACAGTTGGTGGCAAAGTAGCTTTGTTACCCATTCCATTAGAGACTGTAGAGTTTTTGGTCCACCACATTCATGCATTTTCAACTTATGTCACGTTACTGATACTTCTGAAAGGTGTTCTACGTTGCGTTAATTCGTCCACTGCATGTATAGCAAATGGTTTCTTTTTGATTAATTTTTTGTCCTGATTGCCATGTAAAGGTAGCGTAATAGTTATATTTTCATTTCAAACTAAGACTTTTATTGTAAAAATAAATTTTACAAAAATAAATAACTGTTATCATAAACCTTCTAAACCACTAATTTTATTAGTCTGTACAAACTCGTGAACAAGCTGGACCATGTTTTGTAATGTGAAAAGAAGCTTGAATAAAATATTGTCTTGATTTCGAGCCTCAATAAACAAGCTTGAATACATCAAAGCTCGGTTGGACTTGGTTCATTTATACCCTGAGTTTCTTAGTAATATTCTACCTCAAAAAAGCTACCCTTGAAGCTTGTGATACTATTCAGATATGAGATGTAGATGATGTGTATTTATGGGGGTTTGGACATGATTTGTACTTACTGGGGTCTTTACTAGTCCTATTCTTCAAGCCAAAAGAAAAAGAACTGTTTTTTGTAAAAAAATATTGTTGTGCTTGATACCTCCATGTATTGCTTATGGTCCCTTAATCCCTACCAAAGCTCGCTTTCTTCACATACATTAGTTGGCCTATTTTCGCCTTTGCCTTGCCTTGTTTTCCTATATCTTCTGCTTATGTCATTATGCATGATTTGTTTCCTGATCATACTTGCCACATTGGCATTTCCATGTCCATAATACTGTTATTTTTACTTAGACTTGGAGATTGTTGTGTGTGGAAGTATAATGTTTGTGGAGCATTTGCTATAGAATAGGCACTCGAGTAGGTGATTAGGAATGGGATGGAGAAAGACATCAAAAGAACTTTGAATTATAGTGTTTTTTATGGGTCCAGGGCATGCTGATTTATCAGTTATTGTATTTGCAAGTATATATTTGATTTATGAGTTGGAACATAGGTTTATTAGTGTTGCATTCCTTAGATCCATTAAAAGAAGTCCATACTGATCTTATTGCTTCCCTGGTACCCCTATTGTACTTTCCATTCTCTGGACCATAGCATTCTATTTTCTATTGTATAATGCTGTATGCAGTATGGAATTATTGTTGAGTTGATAATCTCCAACGATGCCTTTTTTTTATGTTGGTGCATGATTGGAAATACTTGACTTGCTATCTGGTCTTAGAAGTTTCAATTTCCAGTGGGAATGCAGTTTTATTTTGTGACAAATTTCTGTAAAGAGAAACTGATCTCACAGTTCTGCTATTGCCGTTTCCCTATAATTATTTGTCAAGTGTGAGATGAGCTCTTTGAAATGGAAATCAGTAGTCTTCCTGTGATGAAGTTGCCTTGGTGCTACATATGATGTGGCTTTAATATCACAAATATGGCTGTTTGGATGTAAGAGGTTGAGGATAGGTTTGATAGTGTGGAATTGAGATGATCTGTAGCTTCGGGATGAGGTTTTCCTTTTACTTATTTAGGTGCCTGAAATCTTGTATCCTTTCTAGGGGAAGAGGGAGAAGAGCACTTTCCAGTTTCTTGCTAGTCATATTCTTTGTTTTTCCATTTTTCAAAAAAAAAAAAAACTCTGGATGCTAGACACTTCGCAGCACATAGTTGTAAGAAACTGTTCTTCCTTTTAATATAGCAAATCACCAAAAAAAGATTTGATGGTCCTCCATCTTTGTTACAATGCTTTTAGCAAAGTGACAGAGCACAATCCTGATACGGATCAGGACCTTGTTTCAGGATCCATTATCAAGGCCAAATCAGTTTCGTTATACAGAGTCCAAGTCGCTAATCAACCGCAAGTGCACAAACATGAACACCAACTCCATTCTAGGGTTTACCAACAAATTCACACAATAATGATAAGAGTAGATAAATCAATTTAAGGATAGCTAATAACAAATATCTGAATAAGAATCACATAATTGACCATCATTCAGCTTAAGTGAATCCTGGGCGAATTCTGGGAATGCTGATGTAACCTCTGAAAGGTTCACATAGTTGACCCTAAACTGCCCAAGCAATCCCAAGATTGAAATCTAGTGAGAGCCGAAGAAATTACCTGGAAGAGTCCCAAGCTCCAAGAGCTGACAAGTTTCTTAATTTCTCTTGGATCTCTGGATGGCCTTCCCTAAGCCAACCTAACACACACACACACACACATATTGAGAGGGGGGCAGGGAGATCCCCCAAAACCATAGTGGCGCATAGAACTCTTAATTACTAGAGTGTCAATATATATATATATATATTGCCTAAATGAAGAACTGCATCTCTGCCTCGCCACCCGAGTTTTCACGCTCACGGGAGTGTCAATATAGCTTGACACTGAAGTACTTGTGTAGCCCAATGCTAAAGTGTGAACCATAGGAGTGGATTAGAGTACCAGCTTTATGTGATTCTGGAGTACTAACATAGCCCAGTTGTAGCTATAATTACCAATAATGACCTAATTGCCCCTAATAGTTAAGAATTACAGGACTGCCATTGCCATCTCAGTAAAATAAATTAACTAAATATGATCTTGACCTATCAAATTGTGGCCTCAGTCTTCCTCACAACCCATTGAGGACCTCACAACCTCTTTAAAATGGAAAGATTTGTGCAAGTTATACCTTTCATTACCACTTTGCAGAAAATCATTTGTTGTAACCTTTTCACTTCTCCAAATAGTCGGGTCTTCATTGTTCCCCATTTCATTAAGATTACCCTTGCTTCGACATAAAATCATAAAGCATTTCTTCCACATCTTCACCCTCACCGTCCTCTTCATCACTGTGCAAGATTATCAAGAACACGTGGCTAGCATTGCATCGATGACTCCTACACCATTTACCTCTTTTTATTCTCTCGTGTAGTTCTATGTTGGACATCATCTTTAGTGCCTTCGAGTTTGCTCTTGAATTGTTCTCAACTTTTCCACGCTGTCTTAGCTTCCGTGTTCTCCTCAGCTTGCCTGTTCTGTTCATAGTAACTGTTATCTCGGATTTTTGCTATTCTCATGGCCTCAAAAAATCTCTGCAGTTTCTTCAAGTTTGATTATTTATCTATCCTTTATTTTAGTCCCTCAATGAGCATCCTGGTTAGCACATCCTGTCCAACCCCTGACCATAGTTTGCAGTCAGGAAAACTTCCAAATATAGGTTTGGACGTACTCTTTTGGCACAGCCTAGCAAGATGTCCATGATGGCTGAGCATTGGTGACAGCCCCATTCTGCCAGAAATTCCTGTTTAAGATGTCATCCACTCTGGCTTCTTAAAACCCCAGCTGATATGCCTTTTTGTGACAAAAACCTTCTAGTGACATCAACGCGATCTTAACCCTCTTTGGCATACTGTGCCTTTCCACTTGCACCAATTGCTTGCCTTACCATTGAGATAGAAACTAGGTCACCACTCTATCCTCCCTCACCATCTCATAGATGTGGAAGTAATGCTCCTCCTTTTCCAGCCACACATGTGGGTTTTTCCTATTGAAGTGAGGAAAATCATCTGACTTTGATCTCTTTGGTGTCCTTGGTTGTGATACTAATTTCCTCCTCCCATTCTCGTATGCTTGTTAGTCACTTCTATAATCTCAAATCTCTTCATAGTATGACTTTTGGTCATGAAGTATCCTGCCTTCTCGATTCTTCATCGCCGTACCCTTATTCCTCATATTTTTCATTCTCATGGTGTCCTCCTTAACAACTGGATTCCGTTGATGGTTCTTTGCCTAGTACAATCTTTCCATTAGTCTTTTGTCAGAGGTTCGGCTCAGCCACTTCTTTGGATTCTGACTTCATCCTCCTACTTGGGTTCTTTGACTTCGTCCTTTGCAACCTTACTTTTGCACTGATCTCCTCGGTGATCTTCAAGCCCAAAAGTGTCTGATGTTCTTCCCATGTGTTCGCCCATAGTCTCCCTATCATGCTATCTTCTATCTTCCTCCGTTTTGAGTTTCTTTAAGGTGACATTTGTCTCTTGCTTAATCTCTTCCATCAAGCTGTTAGATTGGTTCATTGTCACAGTTGATTGTGCAACCTCTCTGCAACCTATGCCACCATTCTTCTGTCATCTAGGTGAGCCTTGCTAGACTTTTTCTATTGCCTTAAATCTGTCTTGGGGTATTACCCCAGAGGAGTTAGGTGCGCTCCTGTTCTCCATCCCTCTTTGAAAAAAGCTATATAGTAGTTGAAGAGTAGTGCAGCTCGAGCCTTGTCATTTTGCACTTGTTTGTAGCGATCCATCTTCTCTGCCAAATCTTGATATCTTTCCAAGAAATCTTTTAATGTAGACACTAATTGATAGGGACCCTCTTCTGCGTTCTGTTATAAAGACCAAAGTGGTTCCTTTCCTCACTCTCAATCAACCATAAATACACGGACATAAAATCCAAACTCCAGCCTAAGGCTCGCCCATAAATTCCTATTCATGCAATAATAATAAAGATTAGATTAATTAGTACTAGGATAGATTATATTGAATCTCTGCAGAAGAATATTACAGAATTGAGACTTACATAGCGCAAGCAAAAATAGACGAATTCTAGGAATTTCGAAGTGACATATGAAATAGGATCATAAAATTTACCCTAATCTGGCCCAAGTAATCCCCATAGCAAAATCTAGGAAGAGCTAAAACACACTCAGAAGCGTCCTAAGCTCCAAAAGTAGACAAGTCTATCAATTTTCTCTTAATCTCAGATGCCCTTCCCTAAGCCAACCTATCTTATATATATATAGTGAAATTGCCCCAAAGCCTAATGAAGCTGATACTCCAAATTACAATATTACCCTTAATGGATAGCTACATCTTTTCCCTGGCGCTCAAGCTTTCATGCACACATGAATGTCACCGTAGCTCAGCATTGGAGTGTCAACTAGGACCTACCCTAAAACTTTAGTTTTCCTGCTTACAGATCCACCGGGCATACTTGGCACTAGAGGACCGGTGTAGCCCAACACTAGAGTACCAGCATATCTCAGCCCTGGCCTTAATGTACAGTAACAATCTTACTGCCCCTATCAATTTAAAAGAATTAAAGGACTTCCATTATTGACTAAAAAGGAAATAACTAAATAGCCTCTTGGGTCTGCCAAACTATAGCCACATTCTTTCGTATGGCCCCTCAAGACCTCATTGCCTCTTCCCATGCCTTTATCCACAGAGTCAGTTCCTGATCAAATTCGCAATGCGAACCTTACATAGCTGTGACATCTTGGTCTTGTTGCTGCAATATATAGATAGCAGCCATGGTTGGAAGAGAAGCAGCAATACTGTTAATTGCTGCTCTAGTAGAGGAGCTCATTTTGTTATGTACATTCATTCATGTATGTGATGCACATGAGTGGATGAGGTTGGGTCTTTGGAAGATATTTTCATTTTCCGATGGTTTTTCACAAAAACCTTTTTCATTGGATAGCATTATCATTGAGCATTCTATTCCCTTGTCTCTCTCATTACAAAAACTATTTGACCAAGTTTTTCTGGGTTTTGCAAGTCTGGCTAATTTGACTATTAATTGTCCATTGCAGGCCGGAGATGGTTGTTGGTTGGTACCATTCACATCCTGGATTTGGGTGTTGGCTCTCCGGTGTGGACATTAACACTCAGCAGGTGAGAATCTTTATTTACTTGCTTCATCTGGTATAATTCTATGTGATTGGCTGGGTTTTTTGATCAGTGCGATGGTAAATACATAATTCTACACAAGGGGGTAACACCCTATTACAAAAGTAAACTCTCTCTCTTCATGCATGGGGTATAATCTAAGAAGCATGGACAGCACGACACAACTTTCCTAAAAAATAGGACACAAAATACTAGGGACACATGAATAAACAACCATAATGTCTTATTGATATTTGAATATGATTGCTAAATGGTACTATTTAATACTAAATAAGCTATCAAAATGCCACTCCTATGGAAATGACATATCTATAAACCGTAAGATTTGTCTCTCTAGTTTTCTTGTTTAGGGGAAAATAGCCAATGAAAACTCTCTCTCTCTGTTATGTGTGTGTGCGTGCGTGTGTTTGTGTTGTAAAAAATGGGTTAAGTGATGGGTTTGAATAGCTAGTTTCTCTAACCGGAGATGGTTGTTTGGATACTGTTGTAGAAAATCCAAATTTCTGTTTTTAAATCGAAAAAAGAGCCAAAACATGTCATTAGCGTGTACAAGTATGTTCCAAATGTGTCCAAAGTGAATCCAAAAGTTTAAATGTGTGTTAGACATAGGTCTAGAACAGATTTGCTGCTCCGGAGGAAGTTTCTGTACTTCCTACAGTATAGTTGTATATACTTAGCTACTAAATATATTATTCCAAAGCGATATAAATGGGGTGTCATTCACCCATTGGAAAAGTACACCTTCACACATCCTAAAATATCATGAAAACACACCTGCTAACAACTTGGCAACCAAATAAATTACCGTACCCATCAAATTGACAAGCAAGTAAATAGGAAAGAAAATCAAGAGAAGGGTAGAGACATCAATACTTTCCATTAGTTTACAATCTATTCAAGCCTTTTGTGTCACTACTAGGATTATTAACATAAATATTAATAAAGATTAGATCCCTGAAATCAAGATCACAACTCTGGATAAAAATTATTTATGGACTCTTGAGCAATATATATTAATATACATCCTAGGACATGTTTAAATTTACTCTATTTTGCCACCTACTTCAAGTACCTGTTCAACTCAATACCATAACACCCAACATTATACCATAACAAAATTCTTGATAATCAATGGTACATAAAGTCAACAGGATGTACTGCGATTGGCCACTCTGTATCAAATTTATACATGCCCACCGGTTGAAGTTAATATTCAAATTAATATTTAAATGTATCAAATTAATATTCTGATGTACCAAATTAATATTCAACACTTAAATTGTTTCAACAACATAAGCAAATGCATAGTTAACATCATCTTCACATAAGATCTTATGAGAAGTACACCCATTGATTCAAGAATTGCCAAGTGATTCAAATCTACTAATTTGAAAGATGGTAATATTGCAAAGTGAGTTAAAAGCCTAACAAGTAAATAATGAGGTGTGAACAATAAAATATGGGTCACCATAAACATGCAAAGGGGAATTATGAGCCAATTGCCAGCGATAAACCTCACCTACTAGGGCTGAATGTTTTGAAGTCAGTTCACATATTTTTACCTTGTAAACAGGGGCCTTACTCCACTATTTAGAACTTGTGGTGATGATTGTCTATATATTGAACCCTATAGATGGAGCCATATCTACAATTATAACTTGTAGGGTGGGGCGATCATGTGACCTTTTTCTTTGTCTTAATATAGAGTGATGTGCCAACAATATATTTCATCAATTCTTTATGATGGTTCATCTTTAAAAGAAACGAAGGAAAATCTCTACGAAGTAGCATTTTCTAGAATTTGGAGACAACATAAATGGATGCAGAGATTTGGCATAATTGTTGAGTAATCTTAGACATGTGACTTTTTTAATAAGTTTTATAATTTTTCAACGTTTATTATGATCATGAACATTTGACTTCAAAATCTGAGAAATCCAAGAAATGTAGGACATGCATGCAATCCAAATACTAAAGGGCATATAGATAAACACATGCATGGAGTGTAAGGACATGAATTACAGATTTTTGCCTAATTATGAAGAGGAAATTCGGAAATTTTAGCAAAAGGATAAAGGACTAGGCTTAGAATTAAGTTGCTTTAGCCCAATTCTCAAAGATTTTCCAAGGTTTTGCTTCAAGATCCTTTTCCTCATCTCCTTATCTCTCTTCTTCTCTCTTTTTTTTTTGTCTATCTGGTCTTTGGATTTAAAGAAAAATGAGCTGAAAAGAGACAAAAGCTTTTAATATACACTAACTAGCATATGTGCGCCAGTCATGCACCAAGACTAATTTTGGTCCATGTATGTGCGTCCTTCATACGTGCTTTGGGTGTAGAGAAATATGCCAATTGCGCATGTGTGCCCCTTCATGCGCACATCGGGCATCGACTACAAGCTGTCCAATGCTTAGGGCCTCACCCAAACTCATAATTCTTTTTGTTTTTTGTTCTCAATTATTTCAATTTAAACCTTGCTATTTTAAAATTAGTACACGTGTATTACATATTGATTAAAGAGATTAATGCTGTTATTTCCACCTACAATGTCATATATGTATGTCATGAATTTTTAGAAAAGATGGAGTGGGAGATAAAGAAAAAATAAGGCGATTTACCTAGTGATCATCCATTTTTGTAGGCCATGCAGCCTTTTTTCTTTTTCCTTTTTTGTTGTTAATCCTATGGAAAACGATAGGAAAATATTTGCAGATTTTATAAGCAGTCTTTTTTTTAAGCTTTAGGGGAATGCATTTTCTCATAGGTATTAGGTTTTAAAGATTTTGTAGGCAATTTACTTAATTTGGGTGGATTTTTAATTTTGTATTAGGGATGAAGGTTTTGTTAATTTAAAGCTTCCTGACTATAACAGTAGATTGTATATATCAAAAAGAAACAATGTGAGATATGGAAAAGAAACATGACAATGTGATGTAGGCAATGTACATTTAGAAAAGATGGAATGGGAGATAAAGAAGAAATAAGGCTATTCACCTAGTGTTCATCGATTTTTTTTAGGCCATATTTCTTTTTTTTTTCTTTTATGTTGTTATTCCTATAACAAACAATAAGAATATAGTACCAGATTTTATAAGTGGTCCATTTTTTAAAACCTTAGGGGAATTCTTATTCTCATGGATATTAGTTTTTAAAGATTTTGTAGGCAATTTACTTCCTTAATTTTGGCATATATTTAATTTTGTAATAGGAGTGAAGTTTTTGTTAATTCAAAGCTTCCTGACTATAACAATACACTAGATATGATCAGTCATAAACACCCAAGGAGATCCTATGAAAATAAAAATTGGATTTTTGCTTTTGTATTAGGAATGAAATTTTTGTTAATTCAAAGCTTTTGATTGCAACAATACACAAATATTTATAATCAGTCATAAACACTCAAGATCGAGATATTATGAAAATTAATATCCACTAGAAAACAATTTAATATCTATGAGCATAATTATTCTCCTAAAATAAAAATAAAAAGAATAAATCACTTGTAAAATCTGGAAATGTTTTGGTATCATTAGTCACGGGAATAAAATCAAGACAAAAGAAGTTATATGGCCTTCAAAAGTGGCCTGATCACAGGGTAAACGGCCTTACTTGTTTTGTCTCTCCTCCTGTCCATTATTTTTCAAAAACTCCAGTACAGCCTATTCATCATAAGGGTGTCTTTCCCTTCCTTTTTATGTAACTTTTGTGACAACCCGTGTTTCAGTTCTCTTTTGAGTGTGTTGTGAAGAAACCTCCTACTTCAGTTGCTAATATCTGTTCAAACTCTGTAGAGCTTTGAAGCTTTGAATCAACGAGCTGTTGCAGTGGTAGTGGATCCAATTCAGAGTGTCAAAGGAAAGGTGGTGATTGATGCCTTCCGGTTGATTAATCCGCAGACCATGATGCTCGGGCAAGAGCCTCGTCAGACAACATCAAATCTTGGGCATCTTAATAAGCCATCTATTCAGGTGAACGATCTGAAAATTGGTTCTCTAAATCAGTGATTCCACACGTTTGCTCTTTTCTATCATGATGATGGGGCCTCTTTTCCAGGCACTCATCCATGGGTTGAACAGGCACTATTATTCTATAGCCATCAACTACAGAAAGAACGAGCTTGAGGAGAAGATGTTGCTGAATCTTCACAAGAAGAAATGGACTGATGGTTTGACTCTCCAAAGATTTGATGTCCATTCCAAAACCAATGAGCAGACTGTTCAGGTTGGTGAAGGTTTCAAGAGCATCAAAAGGCTATTGCTTTATAATTTTTCTAACACGCCATCAAATAAAAGCCTGAAGTTGTCATTTGGGTCTCATTCCATGCTTTTGCCTAATAGAAACGGCTAAAGAACAAAGAGGGGAAGTGACTGAAGATTGTTTTCAAATAGATTTATGCCCAATTTTTGTTGTAAGACTTTGACAGGTCAATTTTCCTCTATCAAGTTCCACAAACTAGTACTGTATCTATATAAATGTAGCAACCAAGTACGCTGGCCCACAAAAATAACAAAAAAGGGACTTAAATTGACATCCTATTACAAAAGATCCAGCGTTGACAAAGCAAAGGAAAATAGGTTTTTATGCATGGTTGGTGTATACCTGATCATTCGTATCTCAGGAAATGCTGAACCTAGCAATCAAATATAACAAGGCGGTTCAAGAAGAGGATGAATTGCCACCGGAGAAGCTGGCAATTGCCAATGTTGGAAGGCAAGACGCAAAAAAGCATCTCGAGGAGCACATCTCTGACTTGATGTCCTCCAACATAGTTCAGACATTGGGTACCATGCTGGACACTGTTGTCTTCTAGGTGTTATTCTATAAATCATATTACATTGTTTTTTTAAGCAAATACCAAACTCTACAAGAGAGTTCAGCACAGTAATTCATTGTTTTGCCTTGTTGCTTGCAACTCTCCACTATCTGCAGTTAACTTTGATGTATCTTCATAATTTCGAGTTTGCATGGAGCCATGCAATTGTCGTTTTTCCCAAATTTCTTATTCGACCAGATTTATTTTTGAATAGAAGAAGTTGCATGCCTTGCCTCTAATTGGCTGGGGATTGTCCAACTTAGAGGGTATGAGGTGGGGATCAGAAATATCCAATTTAATTTCCACTTTTATCACGTTTGACATCTGTGAATGGTGGGTGGCTGATGTGGGGTTGTAGATGGGGGCTCCATCCTCCCTAACACACACGAACTTGCATTTCAATCAAGCTGGTTATGAAGAACACGTGGGAGGTTTGGTACAAATCATATAAGCTTGACTTTTGAGCCTTATTTTGAAACCTGTTAAAGAATGAGCCGAATCCCAATATAATTCAACTTGTTTTGTTATGTTTAAGAATAGATTAGTAATGCTTGTGTAAAGCTCATTTAAGGATTTGTTAATACACTCGTGAATAGTTTATTTTATAAACCCGTATAAGCTTGTATCTAATATCGTTTCAAAACTTGTTAATAAACTCGTTTAATAACTTGAGCCGGACCTACGTGTTCAAATTGAGTCCAGCTAAAAAAAAGCTGAGTTAGAGTCGAGTTTGAGTTCAATATAGAAGTTGCTAAGTCAACCATAATCGTATTTGAGTTAGACTTGACTCGTGTAGCTTTAAACCTGTTAGTTAAGGGGGACAAGATAAGATACCAAAAGTCCATGTGATGGACAAAGTGAAAAGATTGGAAAGGGGCATGGAGTACTGATAGATTGTGATGGCCGGTATGTATAGAGTTTTGTACATGCACACTAGCATGATAATTCACCATTTTTTGAATAACTTTTAAAATCATGTTAACCATACCAATAAAATTTAGCATTTTCTTTTTTCATTTTAGATGGTGAATGGAAATATTTTTTTCATCCACTTATCCATTAGAGTGAAACTTAATATGTACTTTGGTTAAATCTGTTAAAGTTAATTTAAATATTTATATTCTCTATAAACCTAACAGTAAAAATTAGAAGTTTAGCAAACAAGCAGTAAAAATTACATTAGGTGAATTACATAACAATTTAACTTTCATAGTTTGTTCATTTAACTTTTAGTCTTTAATGATAGATTTACATGGAGCATAAATATTTCGGTTTATTGTTGAAGTATTAGCAATTTGGCACACAAATCTGTTTTATTGTGATTTTCAGTGACTTTCAAATCTAAGGAAGTGATGAGGCCGAAATATAGTAGGTTAAAGCATGTGGGCCCACAAATGTTGAAGCCTTGCCCAGATTAAGGATGAAGATGATGATATAATGTGCAATCAATTGACACAAACTTTAGGTCACCCAAAACACTGAATAAGATGAATGGTACATATTATATTTACGGTTTCAAGCGTAAGAAGGGTAAAAGCCGATTTCGATTCAGATCGGTAAAGATGTTTTCAAAAGCAAGCTGGCTGAAAGTCGATCTAGAATTACAACTGGTTGATGACAGATTTAAATTCAAATCAGCGAGAAGAAGAACTTGAATGACCCTATCAGAAAAGACATATCACCAGATTAAGAATTCTAACCTGCCGACATGGGGGACTAGTGATGGGTATAGCTGTATATGATTTGCTTTTATGGTCCATTAAAGGAAGCCCGTTGAAGAAGGCCCATTAGTTTTGAAGTTATTACAATTAACACGTGGAGATGACAGTTATGA
>JAOVVI020011816.1:0-12494 GCA_028571085.2 Nepenthes alata | reverse complement strand
CTTCTTGGACTTCTTCTGACGTGAATGACTGTCTTGGGCCTCTTGGGCCAAATTGTCATCGTAAGTCTCTTGGTCCATGGACTTGACTTTTTAGGCCTTCCCTTCTGGGCCTTGGGTGCTGGGACCCATCATTAGCCCCCAATGTCAAATGGTTTGAGAACTTCAACCGTTTAACATGTCTGGAAAGCACTCTTCTATAGTGGCAGTCCGCGGGCGCCGCGCCTAGTTGGCAAGAGTCATCTCTCATCCGTCCAAGGCCTTCTTATTAGTTCGAGACCCATTTGGCGCCACCGTTTAGGTTTCTACGAAGCATTAAATGCGTCATTAATTGAGGTGACATTGCCTCGGGAAGCCAACGCCCATGATCTTTCCCCGCGTATGGGCCACTGACGCAAGGTAAGGGTTATGATGAGGGCGCTGTTTTGCATTTTCAAATCCCTTTAAGTTTCCTTTTCTTCTTTGTTTTTCTTCCTTCTTCATTTCTGCGCCTCCTTACCATTTTTCTCGCTTCCAAAACCCTTCGCCGTCGTTCCTCTTTTCTCATCCTCGCAGAGACTCTTCTTCCGTTCCCATGGCTCCTGGGGTTAAGGAAATCGCTTCATCTCTTTCCCTTAAAGACCTTGAGGAGATTCGTGTGAAGTATAGTATTCCAGACTCAGTGGCGATGGTGGTCCATAGAGTCGCCGAGAGAGCGTGCAGCCCTCCTGACGGCTTCATCACCGTTTACGAAATCCATCTCAAAGGTGGGCTTCACTTCCCAGTCCCTCTGGAGCTGTACCATATTACGATGGAGTTGGGCATTTCGTTCGCGAGACTTCAACCTAACGCCATCAGGTACTTGGTTCCTCTTTGTGTGTTTGCGCGCTGCCATAAGAAGGTTCTTGAGGTATCCATGGTGAAGGTGATGTTTCACTTTACTCATAATCTGGACTGGATCACCATGACTCCTCGTCCGGAGTTCGCCGTTATGAGTGGAGGAAACCCTGACTCCACTAAAAGGTGGAAGGATAATTTTTTCTTCTTGGGGGTTCGGGAGAACTGGGACCTCTCCCTTACCTGAGAAAACGTGGCGAGCAAACACTGCTTGGACGCAACTAAGGAGGAGAGGGGGGTTGCCAAGGTGGTCACGGACTTGGTGATGGCCAACCTTGGCAGCTTCAATGTTGGGAAGCAAAATACCTGGTTGACGCCCGAGAGCTTGGCGAAGGCCAAGTGGGTGACCATAGCTGAGGACTCCAGCGCTGCTGCTGCTGCAAAGAAGAAGAAGAAGAAGAAGAGATTGAGGAAAAAAGGGAGTTCCCTTACAATTGAAGAGCCATCTGAGAGGCCACAGAAGAGTCATCGGATTGAGGCTTCGAAGGATCCAGTGTTAATCGTCGAGTACTCCTCGTCCGACGATGATGACGTCGTGATTGCGCCTCTTGTTAGGAGGTCCATGGGTTTGGTCATCGAACCCACTGCGGAGCCTGAGGTCCTCGGACCTTCTTCTGCTTCTGAGATCCTGGGTGAGGTCTTTGACTTTCCTACTGGTCCATTCGAGGACCTTTGTGTTTTGGAGACCGCGGAGGAGCCTGAAGACAACCAGGGTGAGAAAGCGGCAACGATCGTAACCGTTCCGCCCTGGAAGCTGTTGAGGTTGGGGAGCCCAGTGGAGTGGAGCCAACCGTCGACGCTCCCGTCGAGATTCTAAGCGGCAATGAGGCTAAGATCGCGGCCTCAAAGCCCCCCGAAGTTGTTGAGCTCCCGGTTTCTGATGGTCTCTCGCCCGAGGCCATGGTTGATGTCCCTGTAGCGCCCACAGATGAGCCGCTGGAGCCCGTAGTCACAGGAGAGGGTGGCCCAAGCCATGGCTCTCTCGTTTCTAGGGTACTTTACTATTTTTTCACTTGCCTTACTTTCTGTTGTTTATGTTTTAATGAACTTGCCTCTTCTTGTAGTTGCAGGATCTAACCGGGAGCCTCAATTAGCTGATTGGCGAGGTTGCTCAAGCTTGTTCGGAGATGGAGTCTTTAAGGGCCGCTGGAGAGGGCAGCCAGCGGCTACAAGTGGTGCTTGCTGAGGCCAATGTGAAGAACGCCTCTCTCGAGGACACCCTGAGGCTTTAGTGAATCCAATACGGACTCCTCAGAGATAGGAACCTCCAGCTAGAGGAAGCGTTGAGGGCGTCAATGAAATCCATGGATATAGCGCTTCTACTGGAGAGCAAGTACTGGGACGACATCAATTTGTGCTGTCGGCTGATGCGGTTGCTATATCCGCGGTTTTCCACTGCCGTGTTGGATCCTCGGAACGCAAGCGCCACATGTCTCAAGGATGTGTATGGCATCGCAGGGAGGCCATTTCCCGAGTCCCCACATCCGAGTCCTTTCGGTGATTCTCGTCCTTTAGAGCAGCCGGGAGCTCGGGCCAGACAGAGGCTTCTCAACCTCAAGAAGAAGGGCAGCATGGGACCACCCCTCTGTGGGGTCCCTCTGAGAGCTAGCTGTTTTTTTTTGTTGTTCATATGTTGTACACGTGAATAAAATAGACATTTATTTTTAGCTCAAGTGTTTGATTCCTCCTCCTTGATTTCTCGAGTGTTTTTTGTGATGGCGCTAAACAAGTTAGCCTTGCGCCCAATTAATGCCCGAGTTTTTTGTCATGCGACCTCTTGGGACACTCAGACAAATATAAGTTTTGATATACGACCTCCTGGGCCGCTCGGATGAAACCGAGTTTTAAAATACGACCTCTTGGGCCGCTTGGACGAAATTGAATTTTGATATACGACCTCCTGGGCCACTCGGACGAAATTGAGTTTTGTAATACGACCTCTTGGCCCGCTTGGACGAAACCAAGTTTTGAAATACGACCTCTTGGGCCGCTCGGGCGAATCTGAGTTTCGATGTACGACCCTTTGGGTCGTTCAGATGGATCCGAGTTTTGAATACGACCTCTCGGGCCGCTCGGACGAATCCGAGTTTTCTCTCCCCCCCTTTTTTATATATATAAGGGGCAAGAGGGTCGTTTCACTTAAGGACAACCTAAGTTTGGCAGGTTACCTACATAGCAGGCGATTCATTTCTTATTGGTAGTATCTTATGAGGTGCGCGACGTTTCACGTTTGGGGTACCAGCTTGCCCTCTTGGGTGCGCAACTTGTAAGCACTACCCCGAAGGATGGCAGAGACCAAAAATGGCCCCTCCCAATTCGGGGAGAGTTTGTTTCTGTTGGCGTTTTTTCCCGTGGCCTCCACGCTCTTCAGCACCAGGTCCCCTACCTCAAATTGTCGCGTCTTTACCTTCTTATTGTAATAGCGGGCAACCCGTTGTTGGTACACCGCTACCCTTAGCCTAGCTTAGTCGCGGACTTTTTTGAGCATGTCGAGGTTTTTCCGGAGCCTCTGGCTGTTGTCGGTTGAACTGAAGCATCTAACTCGCAGACTTGTG
The DNA here is from genome assembly GCA_028571085.2 of Nepenthes alata. Taxonomy (NCBI): domain Eukaryota; kingdom Viridiplantae; phylum Streptophyta; class Magnoliopsida; order Caryophyllales; family Nepenthaceae; genus Nepenthes; species Nepenthes alata. The sequence continues at coordinate 9,066 of JAOVVI020011816.1, read as the reverse complement.
AGGCCTACTTCTATTGGGATGACAGCTTCAACCCCGTAGCAGAGGCTAAAGGAGGTTTTGCCTCGTGGGTTCCCTAGGCCTCGTCTTGTATGACCAGAGAACGGACGGCAGCTCGTGTACCCACGAGCCTTCGGAACACTCCAGCTTAGTCTTGAGTCAATGCAAGATCGTGCGGTTGGTGACCTCTACCTGCCCGTTGGCCTGGGGGTACGCTACTGACGTATGGACCAAATTGATCGTCAGACTGGCGCAGTACTTAGTGAACTGTTTTTCGGTAAACTGCATCCCATTGGCGGTCACGATGCACTCCGGGATCCCAAATCTACACACGACGTTCTGCCGGAGGTACTCAGTGGCATTTTGTTCTGTTATCCTGGCGAGTGGTATTGTCTCGACCCATTTGGTGAAGTAATCAATCCCTACGATTAGGAACTTCCTCTGTCCGGGCACAAGCGGGAGCGGTCCGAGTATATCGAGCCCCCACTGGGCAAACGGCCACGGGGATTGGAGTGCCCGAAGATCTGTGGGGGCGATGCTCACGTTTCTATGGAGTTGGCAGTTTTCGTATTTGCGCACAAAGTCCATGGCATTATATTTCATCGTTGGCCAGTAGTTTCCCTGCTTCATGAGTTTGAATGCCAGGTTCTTTCCTCCGATATGGGACCCGCATATCCCAAGGTGCACCTCCTGGAGGGCATATTTGGCCTCCTCGGGGGTGAGGCACCTTAAGTAAGGGGTCGAGAAATCTCGCTGGTACAACTAGCCGTCCATAACCGCATACCACCCCACTGTCTTCTTTTCCCTCTTGGCCTTGTTCGGATCCTCAGGTAATGTGCCCTCGGATAGGTACCTTAGGTAGGGAGTCATCCAGGTGTTACCGTTAGACACTTGCATCACTTCTGGCTCGAGGTCTTTGACACTGGATCTGTTTAGAACTTCACGAATCCCCCGAGCATACTGTTCTGGATCTCTAAAAGCAGTCGCCCTTGCCAGCGTGTCGGCCTTGGTGTTTTCCTCCCTTAGGATATGGACGAACGCGACTGCCTCAAAGTCTGAGGCCGCACTCCTGACTTTGGAGAGATACTTAGAGAGCTGCGGGCTGTTGACTTTGAAGTGCGCACGGACTTGGTTAACGACCAATTCGGAGTTGCTGTAAACGACTAGATTTTTGGCCAAGCATTCTTTGGCTAATCGAAGCCCAACCAGTAAGGCTTCATACTCTGCAACGTTATTAGTGGCCGAGAACCCCAAGGTTAGTGAGTATTTTATTTCCAACCCATCGGGCGTGCGCAGAACAACACCAGCTTCGCAACCGTCCTTCATCGAGGAGCCATCCACGTGCAGGGTCCACGTCGATGCCTTACTGAACTCATCTGCACCAGGTCGTCTTCCATCGCCGCTGGCCAGCACTGTTGTCTCAACAACAAAGTCCGCGAGGGCCCGTCCCTTCAAGGCTGGCCTCGGGCAGAATTCAATATCAAATTCTCCTAACTCGATGGTCTATTTGATCAGTCGTCCGGACATGTCGGGCTTCTGCAAGATGGCCCTCAATGGCTGGTCGGTCAGGACCACTATCCTGTGCGCCTGGAAATATGGCCTCAGCTTTCGCACGGAGTAAACCAATGCCAAGGCAACTTTCTCCGTGAGCGGATATCTGGTCTCGGCGTCCGCCAGGGTTTTGCTCACGTAATACACGGGCTACTGTTTCCTGTGTTGTTCCTGTACCAGAGCTGAGCTCAAGGCCGTGTTAGACATGGAGAGATACAGGTACAGCTCCTCGCCCAATTTGGGAGAAGCTAAAAGAGGTGGGCTCGTGAGGTAGCTTTTGAGCCCTTGGAATGCATCCTTGCCGTCATCACTCTATCGGAAGTCTCGGGTCTTCATTCTTCTCAGGGCCTTGAAGAACGGCAGGTGCTTCTTGGCTGATTTTGCCAAGAAACGGGAGAGGGCTGCCACCCGCCCGGTAAACTTCTGGACCTCCTTCACCGTCCGCAGAGATCGCATATTAAGGATGGCCTTTATCTTTTCTAGGTTAGCCTTGATGTCCCGATGCGACACTATGTAACCCAGGAACATCCTCGAAGCTACGCCGAATGTGCACTTGCTTGGGTTGAGCTTCATCCGGTAGGTCCTAAGCACGTGGAAGACCTCGGCCAAGTCCTTTATGTGATCGCCGCTCGCCCTGCTTTTGACAAGCATGTCGTCAATGTAGACTTCCACGTTCCTGTCTATCTGATCCTGGAACATTTTGTTTACGAGTCGCTGATAAATCGCACCCGCATTCTTGAGACCAAAGGGCATTACTTTGTAACAGTACGTCCCTTGGTCCATCATGAATGATGTGTACTTCTCGTCCTTGGAACTCATCTTGATCTGATTGTAACCCGAGTACGCATCCATGAAGCTTAAGAGCTCGTGGCCAGACGTTGAATCTACAAGCTGGTTAATCATGGGCAATGGGAAGCTTTCCTTGGGACATGCTTTGTTGAGGTCGGTGAAGTCTACGCACATCCTCCATTTCCCACTGCTCTTCTTTACCATGACCACGTTGGCCAGCCAGTCATGGTATTACACTTCTCGGATGAACCCAACATCTAGGAGTTTCTTGACTTCCTCGCGTATGGCCACCAGCTTCTCTGTGGAGTAATTCATGTGCTTTTGCCTGACGGGCTTATGGCGAGGATCAATGCCCAGCTTGTGGACTATGACTTCGGCGGAGATTCCCGGCATGTCACTGGGCAACCGGCAAACACGTCCGAGTTTTCTCGTAGGAAGCTGATGAGTTGGTCTCGGATGGACTCTGGCAGCGAGCTTCCTATATGAACATACTTCTCTAGATCCCTAGGATCCAACGAGACTTGGACGGTTGGTTCCCCAGGCTGCGCATGCTGCAGCGTGGTCTCGTCTCTCAGGTCGAGGTCCTCAATTGGTTGTGGAAGGGTTGCTTGCGTGGCCTGTGCTAAGTAACATATCCGTCCCGTGGATTGATCCCCAAGGACTTCCCCCACACCATATGGGGTTGGAAACTTTACTTTTAAGTATGGGATGAAAGTCACTGCACCGAATGCGTCCAAGCAAGGGCGTCTGAGTATTGCATTATAGACCGATGACAGGTCCACGACCAGAAAGGTGAGGACCTTGGATGCTATCCTTGGATACGTTCTCAGGGTTACCTTCAACTGGAAGATACCTTGAATAGGTACTGGCTCATTGTCTAGCCCATAGAGTGGCCCTTCTGGCGCTCTGATCTGACTCTTCTTAAGTCCCAACTTCAAATAGGCATCGAGGTAGGGCAAGTTCCTAGAGTTTTCATTATCAATAAAAACTTGTTTCGTTCGGTAGTCATTTGCTTCGTCTGAAACGAGTGCAGTTATAACCAAAGGATCGAAGTGAGGGGAAGTTACATGAGCCATGTCCTTATTACTAAAGCAGATAACTTCAACTTCGTCTCTGGGTCCTGTCCTCGGCCTCTTAGCTGCTGTGAGCTCCTGCCCGTTTCCTTTGGCCGGCTAGCTTGATATCATGTTTATGACGCCCGCGGCCACTCTGTTTTTGGGGGGCTTAGCTTCACCTTCGCCCACTGTGCTGGAAGCTTGCCCGGGTCTTCGCAGGAAGCGATTGAGGTGTCTCCTCCTAATCAGCTCCTCTATCTCCTTCTGCAGAGTCCTGCAATCATCCGTGCTGTGGGCCGGAGCGATGATAGTTGTAGTACTTTGTCTGGTCTCCACCCCCCGGGTTCTTCAGTGGCTTGGGCCACTTCAGGAATTTTTCCTCCTGGATCTGCATCAGCACGTTGGTGCAGGTGTCGTTCAGTGGTGTGAAGTGGACTCTCTCTAGACGTTCTGCTCAGTCATGTGTTGCTTCTACGCCGTCTGGGGAATCTGATAGTCCCCGGCCTTCCTCTTACCTTCCACCGCTTTTGAATAAGGGTGCTCGACCCTTTTCGGCTGCTGGGTGTCGTTGGCCTCTTCGGTCGTAATATATGCTCTGGCTACAGCCTCGGCCTCCACAAAGGTCTGGGGACCCTTATGGATGAGTTGCTTGAAAAAGGCACCTCCCTCCAGGGCCGAGAGGAAAGTTTTTAACTTTACCTCGTCGGTCAATTTGGAGATTTGCCTTGCCTCAGTTACGAATCGGGCCAGGAATCCCCTTAAGCTCTCTCTGGCGCCCTGCTTGATCCGGGTAAGGTAGCAGGGCTGCTTCTCCACCATCCGGCTAGAGGCAAACTGACAGGAAGGGTATCGCCAAGTCGCTGAAAGTGCAGATGGAGTTTGCCGGCATCCCATAGAACCACATCCTTGCATCCCCCTTTAAGGTCAAGGGGAAGCATTGGCACATGGTTGTTTCGTCCAAACCCTGCAGGCTCAAATGTCCCCAGATGTGGTTGAGATGATCCATCGGGTCAGCACTCCCATAATAGACCTCCAGGTTTGGCATCTTGAACTTTGGAGGGAGCATCCTCGTTCTGATTTCTGCTGAGAACGGGGACTGGAGTGCATTAGCTCCTCCCCCGCCGCTTTCACTGACAATTCGGATCCACCCTATTTCTCACCTCTCCTCCACTCAGAGAGGGGCAGTTGTCTTCTTATCGTTCAGGTAATGCCCCAACTCATAAGGTTCTCGGTCCTCGCGTCGCTCGAGGGCTGCCTTGGTCCCTTGGGGGGAACAATCCCGTGGGACTTCCTCTCGAGCGCTGCGCTCATGGCTACTTCAGAGGGTCCCAGAGTTGCGCCTCTCTGGGATCTCTTCTCACATCTGAGGACTCAGACGGCCCTCTAGCTCACGTGGGGCTCTGCTGTTGGAGGTGACTTGGGTCCTCGGGTTTTTAAGCAGGTCGAGTCACTTCTCTCAGCGATCTCTCCCCTTGCCCTCGCTTTGGGACGTCCTGGCTTTGAGGGCCTCCTCTCGCCTGCTCGTCAATCGTGGAACAGAGTGTTTTGAAGGTCTTGGACATGCCTTCTATCTTGGCCGCCAAGGCTCTGACAGCTGGATCAGGGTGGTTTTCTACCTCGACACAGGGGTTGGGGCCGTCGTTGTGCGAGGCCACCTCTCTAACTGGTGCACTCTCCTGTGCCCTTGTGTTCACCATTTTAAACTTTGGAGTTGGGGTCGTTGTAGTGTTTCTGTACGTTCTGTGAAGATGTGAAAAGTAGACTTTTAGTCGCTTCTCACAGACGGCGCCAATGTTGTGTCCTCGTGTTACGGCTGCAGTACAATAAGAGTGGAAGTTCGCATTTTACACTCTTTTGATACACTCGGACAGGTAGAATTATGCAACATGATAATAACTGTTCAACGAGAATGGCGTTACAGAAAGGAAAATGAGAGAAGGACACAAAGCACGAGAATTTTACGTGGAAAACTCTTTCTTTAATAAAGGGGGGAAAACCACTGTGATGGACGCTGGGTCCGAAAGGTTCCACTACACTTAGAATGGGATACAATTGATTGCAGTGTCACTTTTGGTTGCCACACAGAATTACAAGGCAAGAGATCTCGTTCCCTCTTTTCTTTTCTAACTTTCTCTCTCTGTGCCTTTTTCTCTTTTTCTTTTTTTCTTTCACTTAGTTGATATTCACAGTGTGCATGTAAAATGCTAGCTGTTGGAATCCTTTTTTCTGTCGTTTGAATGAGGTATTTATAGATGGGGAACATGCCCTTGAAATGGGGACACGTGGCGTTGGCGTGTGCTGGGAGGCCTGCCACAAACTCTGCTAATTTGGCGTGTGCTGGGAGGCCTGCCACAAACTCTGTTGATTTTGTGTGTGCTGGGAGGCCTGCCACCAACTCTGTTGATTCGGCATGTCAGGTGCCGTTAGCCCCGTAATGATTGTGCGTGCTCTGACCATCATGATTTCCTGTGGAGGTAGCGTGTTGTAGAAAATACGTGCTCCTTGTAACAGTGAGACATCTGAGTTGGCGTGCTCAGCCATCTTGGCCGCCTTTTCCTTTGATCTGATGATTCAGAGATGAAGAGATTGTCCTCGTACCTAGAAAGCCTTCTGGGTCTTTGCAGAATTCTCGGACTCATTGAGTTAGGTTCTCGGACGTTAATTGAGAGTTTCTCTTGCTAGAGGCCCTCGGGATTTCAGTGTTATATTCTTGGCTTTATGTTCTCGGGATTTTATTAGTGACGTTGGTCTCCTATGGCATCCTCGGGCCTCTTGAGTCAAATTGGTATCTCGGATCATTATTACCATTTGGGCTTTTTGGGACGCCGGCGGAGGTCCTCAGGCTTCTAAGGCCAACTTAACCTCTTAGGCTAAGTTAGGCTTCTTGGGCTTCTTTGGACGCGAATGACTGTCTTTGGGCCTCTTGGGCCAAATTATCCTCGTACGTCTCTTGGTCCGTGGACTTAACTTTTTGGGCATTCCTTTATTGGCCTTGGGTGCCGGGACTCATCAATATCATTTGATATTATTTTTAGAGTCAAATTTGATTTTAAATACCAATTTACAATCATATTCTATAACCTTTAGGCAATTTAATGAGATCCTAAATTTTATTATGTGTTATTTATTTGACTCATTTTTTATGATATCAATCAGTTTAGAAGAATTATTTTTTTCTATGGCTTATTAAATAGAAATCGGATCATCATATATCCATATATCATATTCAGATTCTTATAGAAAAACCAAATGATTATTTAAAATAGCAAATCTCATTTCTATATAAGATCTTTTTAATGTTATTTCTTGTGGTTGTTTTAAATTTCTTTTAATGGTGATATTTTCATTATGTAGTATAAAATCATTATAGTTAGGATAGTAAAATCTATACTATTTAGATTTTTCTAAATAACTAATAAAGTATCGACTAATATTTCTAAAATATAATTTTTATTATATATTATGAATTCTAACCCCTGTTGAATACCCTCAAATATGTAGATGTTGAATACTCAATTTTTTTTTAATCTATGACTCAAAAGGAATTTTTAAAATCACTTTACTAGAAACCTAATTAAGAATATATATAGCAGTTTTAAGGGCTTCATCCATAAAAACTTGCATAAAGAGAAATTACTTAATATACTATTAACCATATCCATTAATATACGATTATATTGTTCAATAATACTATTCTGTTGTGGCATTACTGGTATAGTGCATTGAGTACGTATACCATACCTTTTTAACAATTTAACAAAAGGGTCAGGATATTATCTTGATTCATATAATATTTACTATCACTATCAGATTAAACAACTTTTACACTTTTATTTAATTACTTTTTAATTTTAGTTATATATTTCTAAAATATTTATTGTTTGAGACTTTTCATACAATAAATAAATATAATAATAATGTAAAAAGTCATCGATAAATATAATGAAATATTTTTTACTACCTAAAGATGAAGAGTTAAAAGGCCCATAAATATCCATATGAATAATTTATAAAAGTTTTGTACTTCTTATAGCACAATTCTTTATATGTGTGGTTTATTTTTTTAATATAATCCACACATGTATTAAGATCAGAGAAATTAAAGTTAGGTAAAATTTTTTCTTTCACTAATCTTTTCATATAATCTTTAAATATGTGGCCTAATTTTTTATACTACAAAAAATAATAATTTTATTTATACGATTATTTTTTATTCCTACATTATACTGTATGGTCATAAGAGTCTCAACAAAATTTTCATCAAAATTTATTTTGTTGTGGCCATGAAAAAAAAAAATTTAAACTAAAGAAGGTTTTACTTTTGTACATGTTTATTATTTTATTTTCAAATTTTAAAGAGTGGCATTAAATATCAAATTTGAAAATGAAAATAAGATTTCTGAAAATTAAAGATACATATAGTATTTCTAATAAATCAAAATACAATTTACTATCAGTAAATGAATGAAAATTTTGATAGCAGAAATAAAAATTTTGACACTATTTTTTAAGATAATAAAATATTTTATTTTGGTTTATAATCTGTGTTATATGGAATCCCTATATTGATTTAGAAATATGAACATTGGAACCTGAATCAAACCACCAGATATTAGAATAAATTTTAATTAAGTTTGATTCAAAACAAATATATGCCAAAATTTTATATTTTTTTTGAATTAAATTTTTTTACAATAATTTTTTTAAAAGTGTCTTACATTTTTACAAAAGTAACACATTGTATTACTTACATTCTTTTGAATTCTATTACTAGAATGGGGCAAATTTTTTTTTGATGGTCCGTTTTTAATTGTCTCTCTTTATCTTCTTTTTTTCTTTATCGCCATAACTAGTCAAATTTATTGAATAAATTTTTTATTATTTGAGTCTTGTCTCCTCATGAACTAATATATTTTTTAATTTATTAACATTTACTTATTTTTAATAGTATTATAATAAATTTGAAAATACCCATATTAAAGAAGAAGATAATTTATTATAAAATGAATATGGAAGGATTCATTCACATCTATACAAAGTGTTTTAAATTTGGTAGCCAAATTAGTCATAATCAAGAATGTGTTCATACATTCTTTGAGTACCTTTAAATTTTTTGGTAATAAATTTTATCATTAGCATTCCCGTAAGATACTTATTTGCAGACCAAAAATAATTTTTAATAGTTTTCAATAAATCCTTAGTATTTTTAATTTTAGGAAGCATTGACTTAATATTATTTGTCATGGTTATTTTCATAAATATCATATTTAAAATATTTAATTTTTTGAGAATCTAAAATAGGTCTTTTCTTTTTCCCTACTTGTACCAATATATTTAATTTTTTCATAATCTAAAATAGGTCTTTTCTTTTTCACTACTTGTACCAATAATAGTAGTGGGCTTTTCCAACTCTAATGCTATATGAAGATCTAGTACACCAAGATGAAACTAGATTTATTCAAGTTAATCGAAAAAATTAGTTCTATTGAATATTAAAATAGAAAAAACGTGAGAATACAGTGAAATCGGAACATATATTACAATAAATTAATATGTAACATTATTACTTTGAATTAACAACATAGAAAGAACATAAAATATAAATAGTGTCATTATAATTCTCTTTTGGATATAATTATAATATACTAATTAACTATTATAATGATTTTTGATT
>JAOVVI020011814.1:0-11371 GCA_028571085.2 Nepenthes alata | reverse complement strand
GATCCTTTCTTGACTTTATTTTTATTTCCTGGGCAACAGAGGTGGGCCCTTTGAAATTCAGCGGGCAAAATCACTGAAGAGGAAGACATCCAGATCCCCTTTCCATTTTGATATGACTCGTGACTAAGACGCCCCTATCAATATATTTAAAATTTTTTTAAATAATATTATATCTACATATTTATTTTTATACATATTAAAGGACATAAAATACGGCTGCTGAGAGAGAAATTCATGAAAAAGGCATTGTTTTCCATAGAGTGAATAATATTGTTACGTTATTTAGTAGTGGCTGAAGTATGAAAGCTAGGGTTGTCAATTACTCAGAGTGAAATAGAGGTGACCACTGCACGCCATTCTTGGTGGGAAAAATGTCTATAAAGTGAGCACTTATTTTATGGTTCCATAATCTAATTATATACAATTGATTAAGGAGTATAAAAAATTTAAAAGGATTTAAATTAATGAAAAACCAACCGCAAATACAACAGCGATTTTAACATCAACGTCGGGAGATATTATTATTAGTTTGTTTTCATAATGGACGATACAGTACGGCAGAGAAAGAGAGATAAATCCGACAGAGTTTAAAGTCTTATAGAGTTGTCTAATAAGGACGAATTGAGTTGTCTAACAATGACGGAGTTACGGGATAAAAATGGGTCTTTGAGATAACAAAAAGACCCATTGAATAATATTGAAAGGGCTCAACAATTCGACCACTCGATCGCCGAGCACTTTCTGTCCCTTATCGGCGTCATAAGTTTTGGTATCTACTATTTGACTGTTAGCCCGATCATTGTTCCGGCTCAATCTAGATCTACCGTTTTGGTCTCTACTCGGGCCGGTGAGTTCAATCAACCTGAGTTTTGGCTCGACCCATAATTCTTAAAAAACCATATCCTAAAATAAATGAATCGGCCAGTACAGATGTCATGTGAACACGCAGCTCTCTCTAAAAAAGCGGCGCTCCTAGTTTGCCGTGGCGACTGATTTAATTGCCATCTTCTGAAGCGTGGGGATATTAACTCATGACACGTGCCATCTCAGTTTTCACGGATTAGTTCATCATTGGGGTCACGGGTTCGGAGACAAGAACTTTACTAGAATTCTCTCTAACTTTGGATTTTGTCTCCTCCTTGCTGCTCTGATTTCATGGATCGGCAAGCAACGACACAGCTGTTGGCCTGAATTCATCTATGAGATCCTTACTTAACTCTCTTATTAATCCCGTTAATACTCTCCTTAATAATAATAAAAAATTAGGGTCGTCTAAAATAACTCACTGAAAATTGACTGCATGATACCTAATTATTAGTGAAAACAAGAACAGAAAGCTGCATTCTCACTGAACCCAATTAACAACTACGCATCAAAGACTGGTGGAGAGGCCTTTGGGTGTGAAGGGTTGTTCATACCTTTCTGGATTTGTGTCATTGTTGTTAACTCTTCAATTCACTCCTTCAAAAGTTGGGCTTCAATTCTCTGGGTATTTATGAAGACCCTTCACCAACCACCGTCTGTGAGGGAGGCAGACCACTGAAAAGAAAACAGCAAACAATGGAAACAAAGCATCAAATAATAAAGGATAAAAACAAGAAAGAAGTTACATCCCTATGGCCAGTTATCAGTACCTTATAATTTCATATGTCACTTGGATACGGACCGGTACATGCAACATGGTCAACTCTGAAAGCAAAAAAAACTAACTAAACTAGGTAAAAATATAATTATTATACTTCAAATCTAAGTAAAAATAACATGATGGGCCAGGTTCAATCACAGACCCAACAAAGGAGCTCCCCAAATCCTGGGTATTAGCCACGCCAAACTGAATTTCTCCTTCCGAGAGCTTAATCTCCAACTCTAATCTTCTTCATCCTTTTTCAGTCGAAACCCGACACTTATTCACAGCATCTAAAAACTAACGGTCATTATTTCTTTTCTCTCTCCCATTTTCGATGCTCATTCTCCTAAAATCTGTGGAAATATAAGATTAAATCCTGAAAATATGCACACATTGCTATTGTGTTAGTAGTAAAAAAACGAAGAATTTGGCCTCCTCAGCAAGAGTGAAGAGAAATTAATGGAGAATTCTCATTATATGTAGCTTTCAGACCCAAAAGACATCACTCCATCTACAATCTCCAATCTCCACTGACTATACAAATTTACTAAAAGCGATTTAGATTGTAGTACTACACAAAACACAAAACACAAAAAGAGGTGAAATCACCGTCGCTGTGAGTCACATAAGCTTAATGGGAGAATTTATGGTACACAAGATGCTAAACAAAATAAAAAGAGAAATTTAAACTATTTATTCCATCAAATGGTCAAGGTATCATACCGTCACAGGAAAAAAAATCATCACTGATACAAGTATTTCACAAATTTGATACCTTGATGCTATGGCAACTAAGAACAACTTGCTTGGGTATCGCCGCTCAAGTGCTCCAGAAAAACAGGAGATATTTCCTGCCAAAAACAAAAAGTAAATCCTTCATCACTTAATGAAGAATATATCATCCAAAAATATATATAATGTATCAATACATGTATTATAATATATAAGAATATATCAGATATCATAATGCCATAAACTACTGAATTATACTTACACTTGCCATTTATTCAGACCATATAGAAGGGGCAGAAAATTTGACCAAATCAGGAAGCTTCTTCTGATGACAATTTGCCTCAGGACTTGAAGCCATTAGATGTAAGCAACAAAGGGCAATTTTAACAAGAGGCATAAAAACACCTCAAGTCCACAACCACGGCAGTCAATTAAAAAATGATTTATAACCTTCGTTTCCTAACACGTTATAACAGTCCTTAAACAGCTCTAACATCATAGCTAAAACAGGTGGGGGGAATTGGGTCTTCAACTACAATAGTCAGTGGGTCATGGAAAAAAAACAGCAACTTCCTGGTCTTTCAAAGGAAACTTAACCTAGTTCTCAGGGAAAATTGCAACACTTGATCAAAATCTTTTTCCTGTTGGACTAATCAATTTTATCATTCACTTTGAATGCCCATGAGCTTCGAGAAATACTGAATAACATAGGGTTACAAGTTGCAACTTGCAACTAATGAACTAGTAAAAGGCAAGTGCAGGAGAAGTAATTTCTGGTGCACTATAGAAGGTTAGTGTAAATAAAGTTGAAAAGAAACAGCATTTTCCTTTCCCATCTAGTTTATTGTTTACAAAATTTTGATTCTATTGGGGAGGAAATATTGTTTACAACTATTTCCTAAATTAAAAAAGAATAATGTAGCATATTTCACTTTCTCCACCAGCAAGTTTGTCCTTCCCATAGACAAGGAAAAGATACTGTAACCATAGAAAAGGAAAATATTATGTATCAAGTCAGAGAAGACCTTTCCAAAACAAATGAACAAAATAGGAGAGATCTTATCTTAAATTCAAGAAAAGGCCCCAGTGCCGGGGGGAGGGAGGAGGGAAGAGAAAAGCTTGCCTTGAGCTAAGCCAATATTTCTCACATGAGCACAAAAGAAAAAAAAAAAATCCTTCATAATGAGACCTATCAAATATCAACACAATCCAACACAGTAAAGACAAGAATAATACTCTTCCTTTTCTCTCTCTCTAAAAAAATCCTTATAAAACAAAGGGTTGCTCTATGACACTCAAAGCAAAGAAGCTATGATTAATTCTCTCATCAAGTGTAAGAAATCAATACCAAATATTTAAACAAAAAAAGAAACACAAACCCAGTTTCCTTCCTGGCAACATTGCGCCTACAGGGCTGCATCCTGTGCGTGCTAAAATAGCCATGGCCAATCCTGGCCTGGCCTCCCTTCTCTTGCTATTGATTTTGTATTCTGTAAGCCCGTCACCGTTTTCCCTCCTCTTGCTCCACTTGTCTTACTGTATGATTTTCTGATGGAGATCAGGTAGAACTATTACTGGAGCGCAGGTAGGGTAAGGAAGTGAGTTAAAAAATTGCCATTATCAAAAACTCACAAATCCTTGCAGCCATATCTAAGAGATAACACGGGTAAAATATACAAAGAGACATAATAAAATATCTATGATACAATTATAAACCAAATTACCTCAAAATGGAGGGGTAAAAAGGCAATCCAAGCATCTATCCAGTGACCCTAGAAGCACGTGAGCTCTTTTTATATCATGTATATATAATTGTGGCTAAGTGTCAGAATACTAAAACAGAAGTGTTCTTTGGTGTATACAGTAGCATGGTTTCATAGATGCTTTTACAATGTAACTGTTAGGCCAACTTATTAGTGATTGGCAAATTCTGTGACAACATATTGTATCTTCAGTCAGAACTTTAGTCTAGGTGTTCGTTTAAAGTTGGCTCCAGCATCATAAATCAGCTGAGTGTTTCACTAAAAGTTGGCTGAAGAAACAAAGTTCTAGCAAAGAATTTTGCTCGACATTGGCATGATTTTGGCTCGAGCATTAAAATAATTGAGGTTTGCTCAATGTTTTCAGTTTGAGCAAAAATGGACCAAAGCACTCCTATGTGAAGTTTGCTCAAAGCTTGCTTGCTTTTGGGTTGAGCAAATAAGGCAACTCCATTATGCAAGTCTCTGCAAGTAGTTTGAATAACTAGCGTTTGACCAATGCCCACTGCCCATTTGTCAGAAACTAATTTGATCAAGCAATTTATTTATTAACCACCATGTAACTTCTCCAAAAGTGATTAAGAGTTTCAAAGCTCATTGAGAGCACTACCTTAAATAGAAGTTACCAACCCAAAGATGTCCATATTTCCATGATATCCTGTGATTTATGCTTACGAAATGCTCCCACCCACAGCATTTGAACACATTAGTCACTCATCCACAACTTTAAGCACTTGTCCCAAGCCTCTAAGCCTTCAGAATTTTGTTAATAGTTTGGACGTCGAAGTTTTGCAGTGTTGGACTAGTTCATCTGGGAAGCTCTAGTGGGAGAAGCCCTTCAAAGCTTTGACGGTGAAGAAAACGTGAGACCTCGGACAATGTTAGGAATTTTTGAGTCGGTGAAGAACGATCCAAGAAGTTTAGAAGGTTTCCAAATCTGTCGCTAGGTAAGCAAATCCGAAGAATTCTTTAATAAGAGTCACGCATCAAGGAGTTGGCTAGAGTTTAGCACATTTATATCACTAAGTTGACTTTTTTACTGGATTTGTATTTTGCTGGCTTAAGAAGCCTCTATGTTTTTTTTTTCCTTGAACTGATTAGTTCTTTAGGTTTTCATTTGTCAACAAGATCATGTGCCATTTAAATTTCTAAAAGCTTTTAATTATATTCTTGTGGCATGATTATCCTACTCTAGGCATGTGGACTAAATGATCTAAATCCTGATTTTTCAATGTCAATTAGAGCCTTACGTTAGACCTTGACTCAGATTGATTTTGAGTGAGTTTGGAGTTTAGGTTGTGTCTAGTGAATTCTAAATTAGTGAATGTTACAATTCATTTTTTTATATATATATATTGCAATTTGTTTTGTCACAAAATTACCAAATGGGAGATTGTTCAGCCAGTTTATTAGTGGTTGGCAAATTTCATGACAACATATTGTATTTTGAGTTAGAACTTAAGCGTCTAGGAGTATCCTCAAGATTCAATAGTTTGCTCAAATTATGCTTGTCTTTAGCTCAAGCGAAAACAATTACTATTACTATTATGTCTTTGCAACTAAAATGACCTATTAGTGCTTGATCAGCTCCCACTACCCATTTCCAATTTAACTGAGTCATTTATCTATGAACCACCATGTAACATCCCCAAGAGTGGCTTAGATTTTTAAAGTTTATTGAGAGTACTATCTTTTGGACAAGTCACTAACCTTTTGAGAGATTTTCATATTTTCCATGATAACATGTTCTTGATGTTTTAATAAATTCTCACACCCACAACCTTAAACATTTGTTCCAAGTGTGTAAGCCTTTAAAGTTCTGTTAGTGGTTTGGACATCGAAGATCCACAATGGGGGATGAGTTCATTCTACCAGATCTAGTTGCAGTAGCCCTTTAGGATTCTAATGGAGGAGAGGACGTCGGAGTTTCAATAGTGTTAAAAAGTTTGGAGTAGGTGAAAGAAGATCCAAGGAGTCTGGATAATCCAGATCCATTATTAGGTGAGCAAATTTGTAGAGTTCTTTGGTAGAAGCCATGTGCCGGTGGGAGTTGACTAGGAACCAATTTGTCAGTACCACCAAGACAGTAAGTTGACTTTCATAGTGGTCTTTCTTTCACTGACTTTAGAATTCTTGATAGTTTTTCTCCTGACATGATTCCTAAAAGACTTCCATTTTATCAAACTTCTTCCAACCGTCTTCCCCTAATCTTCCACACACTTGTACTGGTTCAGGTGAGACTTCAACTTCTAAACTAACCAGCAGCAACGAGGGCATCATTTCAAATCTGGTCCTATATTTTTTAGCATTGAAATATGAAAAGCTGGATGGATCTTTGTAGATAATGGAAGAACCAGACTGTATGTTACTGTTCCTACTCTTTCTGTGATTTCATAGGGACCAAAATAACTAGGTGCTAATTTCAAGTTTTTTTCCCACATGCTACTGATTTTTGTCGATATGGCTGCAAGCTAATATAAACCAAGTCCCTGACTTGAAAATTCCTATCCCTTTGGTGCTTGTTATACTACAACTTCATGCAGGATTATGCCTTTTCGAAAATTTTTCTTTAAGAGATCTAAGATCTGGTCTCGGGTCTTTGATTCCTCTTCAACTACCTCATTAGCCATAGTACCCTTGAAAACTGGGCCAGTCTGGGGGGCAGATGACCATATATTGCCTCAAAAAGGATTATTCTTATCGAGGAATGTTTGTTGGTATTGTACCACCATTCGACCATTGCCATCCATCTTGACCATGACTTGAGCTTTATCACCCACATGGTACCTCTAAGTACTATTCCAAACTTTGGTTCACAATCTCAGTTTGTCTATTAGACTGGGGATGATAGGCCGAACTAAATTGTAGCTCAGTACCTTGGAACCTGAATAACTCCTTCCAAAAGAAATTAATAAATATCACAACATGGTTAAGAAAATACGAGCAACATTAGTTGCGGTTTAAGGGCAAGTAAGGGGAATAAAATTAGCATATTTGGTTAAACTGTCCACAACCACCAGAATACTATCATAATGCTGAGATGAGGAAAGGTCCTCTAAGAAATCCAATGAGAGGTTTGACCAAGGAAACTCAAGGATGGGTAGTGGTTAGAGTTCATACGGTTTTTGTAGGTCAATTTTTTTAGTCTAACAAATGGAACACTCTTCAATAAATCGTTTAATGTCACACAACATTCCATTTCACAAGAAATCAGCCTTAGCATGGCTTAAGGTCTAGTGATATCTCGAATGTCTGCCTAGTTGTCTGGCATGGATCTAGTTTAACACTTGCAGCTTGATCCTTGTTGCTCAACTAATAAATATTTTACCCTTTTGAAGATTAATCCATTTTTTTATTCATAGTCATCTGCAATTGGCATACTTGTCTTGAATTCGTTGTAGGGGAGCCTAAATTTCCGAGTCAGTCTAATAAGAGGCCATGAGTTCCTCTATCCAGCTTGAATTTAGGTTTGATACCATCATTAGGATTGGCTCTTTCTCCCTCTGGGACAGTGCATCAACCACCTTGTTCTTCCCGCCTTACTTATACTCAATAATAAAATCATAACCTAACAATTTAGTAATCCATTTTTGTTATGATGGGATCCCTACCTCATATTCTAGGAGGAACTTAACGCTTTGTTGATAGGTTTTGACAGTAAATGCCTACCCCAACATACAACTAATGTGCTTGCAATGCCTTCTCGAGGTGTCTTTCGTGTTCCTCTACTGTTATGAAAGTCAGCATATCATCAAAAAATACAAGTATAAATTTAATGAGTGAGGGTCAAAAAATTTTATTCGTTAACCCTTAGAATATTGCTGGCACATTGGTTAGTCTGAATGAAATTACTAGGAATTCTTAGTGCTTTTCGTGTGTCTAAAAAGTAGTTTTGGATACTTCAGATTTCCCCATTATGATTTAGTGATACCCGCACCTCAAACCGAGTCTTGAAAAAAACATGGCTCCATGTAACACATCTATAACATGTCAGTGATGGGAATTGGGTACTCATATTTGATGGTTTCGTTGTTTAAAGCATGGTAGTCGATACACATTCTCTAGTTCTCGTTTGCCATCCTCACTAGCAATACCGACGATGAATAAGGACTTTGGCTAGGCTATATGAGCCCTAATTCCAGCAATTCCTATATCAACTTCTCAATTTCACTCTTTTGATAATAAAAGTAGTGATAGGGCCTCGCATTGATTGGTTTTGAGTTGTCCTTAAACATTATTTGGTGCTATTGATCCCGGTTTGGGGGGGAAGCCTCCTTGTTCTTGAAAAACCTGTCTAAAAGGCTGTAAAACTCTTATCTACCTCGTTGGTAGTTCCAAAATATTTCATGGTTCAAAATTATCTAGCAATTTTAGTACCACCCCTTTGTTTTCACGAGCAAGAACTTGTAGCCAAGCACTCCCCTCAAGTGCGGTGTCTTTGTCTCTCCTTAATCCTTACACGTGCACTGTCTGTCTCCTATATTAAAACTCAATGTAATAGGGCTTAAGGCTGAAAAGTGCTACACCTCCAAAACTGCGTCACACCCTCCCGAAGCTAAAATCAGGAAGTTGGCCTTGAACTAGTGGTTTTAGAGATCCAAGGTTAGATTTGCACAAGCTCCCTATCATGTCCCCTAATAGGTCCCAAATAATTAATGAGATTATTACCTCTTAATCAATTTAGTTAATATCATGCTTTATTATATCTCATGACTCAAAATGGGACCGGTGAAATTCCTAATGTCCCAAAATTTTTTGCACACCGGACGTAACTCTGAAATTTTAAATTGACAATTACATCATAGGATCCAAAATGTCACACTCAAAATTGATTCTAAATACCGATCACACCATGACGCTAAAATATGCATAAGGAGATATGTCTATATAAAAATCAGAGTACTTATTTGAATTATAGAGAAGAGAATCAAAGTCCAACTACATTACTGATAAAACATAGCAATAACTAAATCAATTACAAAACCATTCAACTCAAATAAAAATAAACCTCATAAAGCTAGTATTTGAGACGACAATACAATATTAAAATATCCATATCCTAAGTCTACATCCTCGGATGGTCTTTCAGATGATATCCTCTACTTACAAATGCCTGAACTTGTTAATCTGAAGGAGTTAGTGAAAATAAAAATAAGAGTGAGCAAATTGCTCAATAAACATATAAATTACATAACCAAACATGTAATTTATGCCAAAACTATGTTGGAAGGAACATGATCAAATTTTAGATGCAAGATCATAAGGTTTCCATAACAATCATGCTTAATTTCACATAGATAACTCAGTTTCTTATTCTAACAAATAAACTATGAAAACATGCTCAAATCAGGCTAATTCTTATTGACCAAGAGCTAGTAGAGCCTCATGGATAGAGAAACGAATAATCAAAGTTTGAGTTAAGTTTGTTTTCATATAGTTGAAGGCTTTATACTACTATTCAAGTGGTCGAACAAAACATGTAGATGGACCGTCATACATATAACCGAATAGATAGGTCCGAACACCGCTTTCACCCTATGGATGACAGATTTGAACCTCAATTATTACTATAATATGCTAAGACATGTTGTAATATATTACCACCAATTTCTTACAATGATCCAATACATAACGAAGGGAAAACTTTACACAAATACAAATAGTCATTTGTATTTTCCCATTATGTAGAAAATATCCTTAATTCTTTTACAAATTGTAGAATTTTCTTTCAAATTATTTAAATACTTGCCATGAAATAACTTAAGCTTCTGCAGGAATTGAACATACTTTAAAACATGAAATGATACATTATGAGATTTTCAAACATGTAAAACTGTTTATAACAATAATTGCAAAAAATCAACAACATTTGTGTTTTGAACATTTCATTTTCATTAGCAAATATATAGAGGCAATTCATAGTAATTCCAAGATATGCAACGCATAAACTAAAAGATTTTGAACATACTGGACATTATGTACGAAAATAAAACATGTAAGAGTACTAAATCAAAATTTCATAACATATATGAATGAAAATTGTTGAAATCAGCTGAATAACACAATGTGCATAGGTTTAGATATGGATTATATACAATATTGCAAAAAAATAAAAAAGAAAATGCATTCATGTGGTGAACAAGCATCTTAGGTTCGAAAATACAGCATGCATAAGCATTTCGAATAATAAATGCTCAAAGAGGTGGAAGGAAGTTAGCAACAACGGAAAAAGACTTGGGATGCACTAGCCTTGATTTCAAATTTATCAAAATTTTTCTTGGATTCACATCCAATGACCTTCTCTAGCCGTTTCTTCTTCTTTATTTTCTCCTCCTCTCCTTCTCTCTCTTTTCTCAAAATCTAATAAAAAATGACCAAAAATCAACTAAATATTACTTAAATAAAAGACTAGCACACGTGCACCCGTCAAGTGCACATCAGGTGCTGTGGAAAAGCACTGTGGTGTACAAGCACCACTTCAGGGGCGCGTCAGGTGCAGACAATCTGTCAAAAGTATGCATGAGCATCTTCTAGGTGCGTATTAGGAGCTGGCAATATTCCAAAAGTGCGCTCGAGCTCCGATTATGTGTCCTTCAGGCACGATTTCTCTCCCTAGAACACGCAGGTGTACACGCTAGGTGCCAATCAAGAGTCATTCAATCTGATGTGACTCGATCTAAGTTATTTGACCCAAAATTTCATTTAACCTCAAACTCCCCATCCTAAATTAATCATAATCAAACTTCAAATTTTAAAACTAGCATACCACCGGTATTTCCCTTGTCGGAACACTGTGGCTCCTGATTGCGATTGTATAAATCAAATAAGAATGACATTCATTCCTCATCAAATGGCAAGTATGCAATGCGGAAATCATGTATGAGGATTGTTCTTGTATTATTCCTTGAAAGTAAAATGGTTTATAACCCGAGATCAAAAAATACACTATCTTATGAAAACAATCTACACTAGCATTATAACTAACTAACAAATCTATGCTAAGAATTATATTAAATCATGCATAAGCAACAAAGTCACATTTATCAACTCCAACTTATTGACCAAACAATACACCTAGGGTATACAATGTCCGTTACTAAAGAAAATCTCTTGAGAGTTGAACTACTACTGAAAAATCCATGATCCTCAGGGTTGACAACAAATAGCGAATGAACTTAAAAGACATGAATAAATGTGTTGACCCTAAATCCAAAAATATATGAGCTAAAGTCTCAAAAATAGTAAGTTTACC
>JAOVVI020011813.1:0-12495 GCA_028571085.2 Nepenthes alata | reverse complement strand
ACAACCCACAACCCGACATTAATAAAATAATACATATGGTCACGGAATATGCCAATAAGACAAATGTCTCTAACAGATGCCAAGGCATTCGATCCCCTGAAATATCATCACTTTCATTCCGCATAAATTCATTAATAAGTAAAATAGCAATGATCTTATCAAAATTTAACTTATTCTTTCTAAATAGTAGTATCGTGATAATATAATCATATGAGGTCAGCAATAAAGATAGCAACACTAACATCTTATTTTCATCTTTGATCTTATCATCAAGTGCTGGCATTTATATTAAAATTTAATTGAGCTCATCAAATTAGTTTTCAAAGCTTCCCTCTTCTAACAACCAAAGGTTATAGAATGTCTTCTTCACATATAACGGAACATATTCATTAAGGATTTAAACTTATATTAACTCTCTAGTTTCATCTAAACTTCTATCAGATTTGATAAGTTGATAACTTCTTCAACAGTGATGTGTCAAGATATATCTTGATTTTCCTCATCTCTTACAACTCGTTATCATTAGTCCTCTCTAACTTAACCTCCTTATTTTTAGTACTTCACTATTTTTTCACGAGTCAAAATATTTTCCACTCTTTTTACTAAAGAATAAAATATTTTGCTTATTAAATTACTCGATATAAAAAGGCAAACCCTTTGACGTTAATGCCATCAAATTATAATTTTTACAAACCGAAAAATCTACTTTTTGATACCATTTATTAAAATTCATTAGGAATAAAAACACACAATATTTACATAGAGAAAATGAACTCCCAAATCCCTCATCATTTGTTAGTCATCAAATACTTTAAGAGCATAATGTATAACACTGTAACCAAACGTACAAATTGCATGAGAATATTTAATATAAAAAAATCTTTTCTATTAGGAAAAAACATTTGATAAATTCTAAAAAATTTGCTATACAAATAACTGTCATCATTTAACACACCTTACATCTCACAACGGGAAAAATATATCGAGAAAATAGACAAGTTATTAATATATTCTAGAATCAAGATTAGAGCAATCTATTTGAGTAGAGCAATCTATTTGAGCATAGCAAAGAATAAAACTCAAACAAAATTTTAACTAGATGCTAAAAATCTTCCTTCACTCTCCTCTCCATTCTCTCTATTCGTGCAGCGTCTTTATGTTGAAGATGATTTCTAATCTTGTCATAAAAACCATGTAAAATGTTTATATCCAATGTTGGTGCACAAATATTATTCAGGTGTGTATCAGACACGGATAGCAACACATGTCACATACGAGCACCCTTTGGATGCACACTAACTACACTCATTCTATTATCAGCGTACATGCATCTCTTCAAGTACCTATCAGGTGCTGACGCATCTGTTCCTACGCATAAGCGCCCACTTGTGCGTCTATATTGTGTTGTCTCCTGTGTCATTTTGATTTTTTGCTTGTGCATGTCTTCATACTAGAACTGAATGAACATTCTGATAAATTGTTTATTAAAAGTAGAACTCACAATAGAATAATTTAAAACCTAATGTCACACCCTTTTGATGCACATCAACCGTGCTTCTCACATGTGTATGACATTTAGGCATTCATCAAGTTTAGAAGTCACTGCTATACATACTCATGTGCAACACAGACATGTGTGAGGCGTAGATTTCATTCGAATGTAAATAATGGGAATCTTGCATGGAACTCATCCGAGGTTTTTATTTGAACTAAACATTGCTTGAACTTATCTTAAAATTTTTCCAACTTTTTATTGAGAACTGACTTCCAGTGTTTGGGAGCTCATTCTGCATCATGAAACCCACTTTTTATCCCCTCCCAGTCCCGCACACCAAAAAAAAAAAAAAATGAAGTGTCCGTCCTTTGTGAATTTTAATAATTTGGTCTTTTTCTTTAAAAAATAATATCCTAAAAGGTCAACTTAAATTGCAACAAACTCAACTAAACAACCAACAGTACATGGTTTTAATTATTTTAGACCCAGCTAGAAAGAGGACGAGAAAAGAGAGTCAAACTGCCTTGTCAAAAGCCATTCTATTGAAGACTATCCTACAAAAGATTATAATGGGTACTGATACCGAAGACCTATTATTAAGATTCGTTCCTCCGAAGTTGGGCCCTAATGCCACCGAAATCCAATAGGTCTAAGAGGTCGAGGCGTCAGAGCCAACCCGCGTACCACAATGGACTCAAAATCTACTTAGGCTTGTGAACTCAAGATAAGCCTCGGATGCCACCTCGTTTGTAAAATTGACCTGCCAAAGATTTAGTGGCTAACCCTGTTAGGCTGCAGGAGGAATGATGGCCTGCAGAGTACGTCCGATCACTACAGATGTGACGCCACGTAAAGTCAACCAGCATGCACGCAATGTTCCTAACACAGCAAAATAGATTTATAGAGTTGGTGGCAAGATCTCTTACATACGCTAGCGCCATGTGGACTCCTCTCAATGGAAAGCTCACCACTATAAATGTATTAACTGCTTACCAAATAATGGATCTAAACATTTATACTTACTTAGCCATTAGAGAGTGAGAAGAAAAGAAAAAGACTTGAGCGTATTCTATAATCTCCTTGTAGCCAAACACATTATAGTGAAACAAATTCTTGGATTCAAGTCACGTGGTTTTACCTTCTCATTTAAGAGAAGGTTTTTCACGCAAAAATTGTGTACATTAGTCATCGTACTCTCTCTCCACTTCATTTCATCCTTTGTATTGGATGGGACTTGTCCGAATACTCATAAAGAGTCTACGAATTTAGCCGGGTCCTCGTCCATAAAAATGCGTAAGACTTGAGGACGCAACAAAAACATAGCCGAAAAGATGTGGTACTACTGCAGTTGCCAAGTGAACAGCTGATCTGAATGCTCGATTAGTTGAGCAGCTGTGGAGTAGAGTATGAACGCTTGACCAATTGTTGATAGTTGGAATGCAATGGAAACTAATCTAGCCGAGGCCAAGAGGATAGGCATGGGCCAGATTTATAGAAGGGATTATCTTATTACCCATGAGTAAATGTTTTGCGCGTAGTGATCAACGCATATTTCTGGAATATGCAATTATGATTTTCCATTTTGGCATTAAAAATGAAAATAAAGATAATCACGATATAATAATTTTTATATAATTTTTTTAAATAAAAAGAAAAATTACGAAATTAAAATCTATAAAAAAAAAACTATAATATTTTTAGAATTTATAATTTTTTTAAAAAAAAAAAGATATATAAAAACTCCCTCAAACTCTCACATAAAAATGTCATAACACTCTTCTCTTAATAGTTCAACACAATCTATTATTTGATACTTATAAGTTTTTCGGACGTAAATACTTTTTTTTTTAGAAAAACTCTACTTATAGGAAAGTAACTATTTGTATATTCTTTGCTTATGTAATGTACAACTTTTTTCATAAACTATATTTTAATATGTAAATCCAAAGCCAATTATCAAATTTGAAGCAACATCATATATCAGAAAGCCAAATCAGTGCCATAAACTTATGATCTAAGGTCCGTATCTCATATACATAATAGTCGACTAAATTATAGACCTGCAATAACTTGACTATCTTTTATTATCATATAGGTTACATTTTAGGCTTGCAGTTATTCGGTAATATTTTATTATCATATCAGCTATATTTTTGACATGCAGTTATTCGGCCATCTTTTATTATCATATTAATTATATTTTAGGCCTGTAACTATTCGACCATCTTTTATCATCATATCGACTACATTTTAGGCCTGTAACTATTCAACCTTCTTTTATTATCATATCGATTACATTTTAGATATACAACTATTTGACCATCTTTTGTTATCATCGCATATCAACCCCATCGGACCCGGACTACCACTGTCCTACACAGATCGACCTATCGGACCTTAGACCACCACGGTCCCACATAGATTGACCCACCAAGCCTCAAACCACCACAGTCCCACATAGATCAACCCACTGGGTCTTGGACTACCATGGTCCCATATAAATCAACTCTCATTCTCGCCCTTCATTCATTTATAATCCAAACTAAATCAGTTCAAGTCATTCTAGAAATGTTTCTTTATTTTTAAACATTTTGTTTAAAAATATACATTTACATAAAGTAAAGTCTAAAAATATAAATTTTCAAAAATCATAATTTTAGATTAAAATATTATTTAAATAAAAAAATCTTTACCTAGATAATTATAAATTATACAACATATAATTCATTAAAATAATTTTTTAAACTTATTATTTGTTATAAATGAAGCAAATATATTTATGAAAAGATTTATAACCTGGGTCAAGTTGGATTAAGCCAATTATTTTTATCTATGATAATGTTGGGCTAACATATTGCTTTTTATTTTCTCGGACTTGTGGCATAAAAATGTTCAAAGAAAGAGTCTACTGAATTGCATAAACCTATTAAGAAGTGGAATTTATTCGCGCAGCTTCAATTGCAATACAAAGAGATTTATCCGAGCTAATCCAACGTATTCAAACCACATATGTCACACAAAGTGTGAGATATCAAATATGTTATTTCTTTCAGCAATTTTAAGAATAAAGCGATAATTGTTTGTGTCACTAATGTTTTTGATTGAATTTTTATATAAAAAAAATACACGTGTATTTGTTATTGTTTATATGATCTTTTTCCCTCCATCATATATATATAGTAAGGGGTTATATATTCATTTTAAAGGTGAACTTTTCTTTCAAAGAAAAGTAAGAATTATTAGTTGTTGCATTTCTGATTTTAGATTGTCCGACGGGTTAGGGAGTTATTCAATCTTTTCGGTAGGTCAAATTGGAGCAAATCCGATCACCGTACCTATTAACCTAAAACCTATGCAATATAACTAAAATCGAGAGGTCAGAGGATAGTGAGAATTACTCTCAATATATATCCTTCGACGCATAACTTAAAAAAAATTAAAAAATAGAAAGATACTAGGATGATACGAGAAATGCATATAGAAGTAGATTGAACGTTTGGATGCACCAGCTAATAGGCATCTTAAAAATATGCCCACAGAGGGACAGTTTTGAGGTGCTCCCGCCTGAGGGGCATCTTAGAGTTGTACCCGTTGAGGGACGACTTAGATGTACACATCGCAGGAAGCGTTTTAGAGGTACGCCCGACAGAGGGGTGTCTTAGAGATGCTTCCACTGATATGCGACTTAGATGAACGCCCGGTATGGAGGTGACTTAGATATGCGACCGACAGGAAGGCATCATAGAGGTGCGCTCAGTAAATGGCATTTTAAAGGTACACCCGGCAGAAGGGCATTTTAGAGGTGCGCCCATTGATGGGCGACTTAGATGTACACCCGGTAGAGGTGCGTCTTAAATGGATAACGTCCTAGAGGGATGTCTTTTCCTTGGATGGAGTGCTTCATGGGGGACCTTTTGAAGGAAGAGTCCTCCCAACCAAAGGCTAGCCCATTTTTCCTCTCTTTTTTCCATTCATCCTTATGTCATTTTTTTTGGTTGCTTCCTTTCTCTCTTTCTCCCCTTTTCTATTGTAGCAAGGGGGTATTTATAACTGGTGGAGGCGGTTGTTGACAGCTAAAAGTGCTGAACTGCCGCGATGGTTGAAGGCGCCGCTTATGGCAATTGCTACTTGTCTGCGGGATCCTTTCCTTTCTGGGAATATCACAAGAATCGTAGTGTGATCGCGTCCTCTGAGAAATGACTCACCGAATCCTTCTTGCCATTTGAGGCGGCGAATATCTCCCATAGGATCTCGTCGATTTTGGTTGCCATTTCAGGAGGTGGGCAAATCTAGGAAATATCCTAGTGATATCCATTGAGATCAGTACAGTTTGGAAAGATTCCATTATGAGTTGTGCACTGCTAGAAAATTAGAAGTTTCCATTAATGGAGAGATCGCAATCTTCGATAATATTCACGGGATATTTACTGGGACTGGGGGCAGCTTTGGTAAGAATATTCGCTGAGCCGTGCCAGACAATCTGGGAAAATACTGCAGGGCAGATCTTACCATCCTATTTAAATTTGGCAAACCGGGCTAGGATCCTAGGTTATCCTAATGTAACAGTACCTATCACTAGCCCCCATATCGGGAGGTTGAGATTCACCAACTACTAGCATGTCTGATAATGGAACATTTTTTGCAACTTCTAGCTCATACTTTCCTTTTTAAGGCACTAGTTTGAATCGCGGGCTAATCAAACCAGCGTAGTGTTGGACTAGATTGTTTGCCAAGCAGTCCGGCTGAATGTCGGATTGGATAGTAGGCTAGTCAGTACAAGCTTGATGCTAGATTGGGTTGTGGGCTCATCGGACAAGTCTCAATCCCATCATAGCAACACACCACCACCCAGTCGTTGTGTGGACCATCATTGTTGATGCTAGCGGTTGACGCAGTGCTTTGGAGCCTTGAGTTGGCACTACTGGCATCAACTGTGGGGTGTTCGAGTCTTAGGCAAAATCTAAGAGCTCATAGAGGGAAGATCTTACGCTCGGGATCAGATTGCCTCACTGCAACGACGTGCTTTGGGAGGTTGAGGGATGACTTGTCACCTTTTGGAGAAATTATGTTTGAAGGGCTGAGGGAAGAGGGCTCAGCTCTGCCTGGAGGGATCTTGTCGACCTTAGATCTTCTTATCGGTGTCTCTAAAATGGGTGTTCGAGATCTGCGTAGATACGACTTGGTTGATTTTTCAGAAATAGAAGGGAAACTTTTGCCAATTTTGATTATGAGTCGTCTGAGCCTTGGGTGAGATCTAGGAGCGCATAGAAGGTAGATTTTGAGTTTGGGATCGAATCGACTCATCATGAGGAGTTGCCTCTAGAGGTCGAGAGGCAACTAGCCTTAAGATAGTTGATCGTTGAAGCTGTAGTGGTAGGACACCCTTTGCATTCCTTAGAAGGGTCTTTCTCTCTACGCCTTGCTGTTAGTGAGTTCATCGGGGGAATTGGTGGTGAGGAGCCCCCAATGAACTCTGTTGCTGGAGTTGGGAATCTTTTGGCTCTCATGTCAAGTGAATGGGTCAACACTGTGACCACGGCCAAGCGTAGGATCCCGATCTCAATGACTCCCTCTTCGAGGATGCCTCTTTGCTTTCTAGTGGAGCGTTAGGGCTATTGGAGATGACTTGCACTAGATTTCAATCATTCCCATGAAGGGAAGTCGTGGCCCTGGGGAGACGTGGTTGTTGTTTAAGCCTCCTGGCTTTGACAAATTTGTTTGGTTGTTTACGCTTGCCCTACCAAGAAGTTGTCATTGCGCTGAGAAGATGTGGCTGCTAGCGAAGCTTGAGGCTATTGTTGCCGAGATTTTGCTAACCTAGGTTGTTGCCCCCATGTATCGTCGACACTCGGTCTTATTAGAGGACGTCATAACTTTCATGTGTCTGGTCCTAATCCGTCGACCGTCATTAATTGATGGTGCTCTCTCCTTTGGGAGGAGGTCACCGTATACATGTTGAAAAGCCCCCTAAGGTTTTGAGTTCGGCCGCGCATGTATCGTTCAATGATGGGACCGATATTCAAATACAACCGCAAATGGGCCACTTAGTGTGGGATTGAGGTTTAAATACAGCTGCCTACGGGCCACTCAGTGTGGGTCCGAGGTTCAAATATGACCGCTTATGGGCCGCTCGATGCAGAACTGAGGTTCGATAATAGGTGAATGAGTATGCACTGACTTAGGGACAGTCTAAGTCACATGATTTTATATATTGTTTTGTAATATTTGTATGAGCAGATTATATTACTATTCTATTAACAGAAATATGATTCTAGTAGGTGGTATGGTGCATGCAAGACTTACTTGATTTCAGCGTGGAATCATCTTCGGCGTGTGAGTGGTGCTCTTGTGACTGACTCACTGTATCAAGTGTATAATTGGCATGCACTGCTTCGAAGGGTTGTCGGAGCACTTTGGTAGGTGCCTTGGCCTATAACCCCTATGTTCCATGGTTTTTGGTCCTTTGCCATGGATTGGTTGGGCAGCATGCTGCTGCCACGCTAGGTAGCCTACTAGCCAGTGGTTCGGGTCCTGTTATCAGCCGATACTACCTTGGGTGACCTGGACTGGTGTAGCACTTAGTTGGATGATATTTTCTATAACGCAATAGATGGTGGGTTGAGTATGTCAAGCTCCCGTTGTAAGGATTTCCATAACTTTTGCGGGGTTTGCTACTATGCAACGAGTCGATGAGAGGCGTTACAGTGGGATTGACCTGCTGACTAGTGCACCTTACTCTGGAGAATCGTTGAGGCCGATGACGGCCCATGAACAAGGGAACAGCCGCTCTAGCCTGCGGTCTCATATCTGTGGCCTCTACTCTTTGAAAGGTCGAGTTTGCCTCACCCGACCAATAGGGTTTAAAGGTAGTGCCTCTTGGCGGCACTTGGAGCAGCATAGAACATGTCGCTCTGGGTCGTCATCTACGCTTCATGGCTCGGCCAGCCTTGTGGCTAGAACCTATCGCTCGCGATTGCCGAGGCTACGAGGTCGTTAGGCTACCAAATTTTCTGCAGATGTTTGTCCACTTTGTTGGTTTAGGAGTTGGAGGGTGGAGGCCTAACACAATGTCTTCGGTTGGACACGTAAGGTCCGAAAGTGGGTGTTGGTGCACATTTTAGGGCCAGTTGTTCACCAGCATTGTTAATCTAGGAGATATCATCGACATGGGGATGTTCTAGGCTAGCGTGATGGGATTCCCTTCACGACTTCTTGACACTGCTTTTGGTAGAGTCTTAAAGAGGGGATTGAGCTCTGTCGCCGTTGTCCACTACCTCATCAGGAGCCTTAGTTCGCCGAAGTCCAACCCTTGGTAGCTTTAGGCCCACAGAGGCCCATTCTAGGCTCCGGACTGGTTATAGCCAAAATGCATCTAGGCGTCGGATTGGGACACGGCTGGACTGGATCACAACTCCGCACAATTCAGTGGCCAAACAGGATTTGGTTGCTAGATAGTGTTTTGGCTGGACTTGACTAGGGCACTGGGTTGGGACTCAATTGGATTTGACTCGAGCACCAGATCGGATCTGGGTGCCAGATGCAACTCAGACGAGAGAGGAGCACCTTTGAACTGGTGGGACTCTACACCGTCAAACATTGAGCAAGACTAATTCTAGAGTCGGGCTGGCACGCAACTAGACTAGATTTAGGCATTGGACTGGTCCTGGGCACCGGACAAGGAGTAGTGGACTAGATCAGAGGTGCCGGAGTGGATCTAAGCGCAGGATGTGAATTTGGGCCATCGAACTAGGTTGTGGCCAAACACAATCGTGGCCAAACTGAGTAGCGGCTGAATCACGTCATGGCCAAACCGTGTTGTGATGGAATTGAGTCGTGGCTAAATCGAGTTGTGACCGAACTAGGTCTGAGAGGCATTCAAATATGGTGGAGAGGAGGCGAAGTGGGATGCGTTCATATAAGATGGCTGGAACAACGTTTGGTGGACCAATGAGGCTTGCCTGAAGATGGTGATGTGGATCGTCAGTGGATGGTGGTCTCAGCATGGACGACGGTGCCGATCACGGCGATAGCCACCCTGTGACAGCGTGGGTAGCAATACAAACTCCATAGAGGGTTTTCTCTTCCTCCCTCCATCCCACCTCACAATACACCGAGATTTCAGCCAATTGCCTCAAGATTACCACATACAAATACAAGATTGGCATCCACAAAGAGGAAAGAAGTATTTGTTTGCATTGATTTGTTGATTCTCCTCCAATGATGGTGATGACGGCGGTGGCGGTGGCGGTGGCTCTTCATGGCTCACGATCTTTTTCCTTCATTCACACCGCAACACAAATCGAAGGGTTGAGAATAGAGAGGGCTTCACCGGCTCTTGATCTAGGCGGCATCTCCTTCGGTGACGGTAGTTGCTGCCACTTCGTGTGTTGCCATTTCTCCCTTCTCTTTTCTTCTTTCTTTCATTTCTTGTGCTACGCAAACATCCTTTTCTCCCTTTTTTCTTTTTTTTAAAATAAAAATATAATAATTATTATTATTTATTATATCATAATATAAGAAATTATTAGGCATTTTATCCAACTCCATTTTTCTGATTTCTTCCCCTTGGGTATTGGAGTTCAGGAGTCAGAGGAGAAGCCCCAAGCGTGGCATTTTCAGACTGGCCTTACTGTGTCCCAGGGCCATGCCTCTCGCTCCAGTAAGGTAACTCGTGAGAAGAGGGCCGAATAATAGATTGCTGCCTGAGTCTTCTTTGTGATTAAAGAGGTTGTTGGTTATCTCGAGAGTGGTGAGGATGTCACCGCTTTAGGCTTTGGCCTGACTCCCTCGGGCCGAGCCGATCTTTTCTCCAACTTCTCCTTATGGGTGCAAATACTCATGCAGAGGTGAAAGAAACCCCCAGTCATTTAAGCATGTCAATGGTAGGTGGGGTGTTGCCCGAGCTATCCAAGTGAGTTGTTTCCATGAAGGTGATTCCTCTGACCGAGATACTTATTAGAGTATGAATATTGAGTGTGTTTGTTTTATTTTTGTGCAATGGTTAGATTTTTCAATCATTTCCTACATACGGTACCAATATTGCGTCCATAGTTCTGGATTATTTTACCGATTAGGGAACTGCTCAATCTTTTCGGTGGGTCAAATTAGAGTGGGTTCGATTCCCGTATATGTTAACATAGAACTTGCATAATACAACTAAAAATGGCATATTAGAGGACGGTAAAAATTGCTCATATTGTATATCTTTCGACGCTCAAATTAAAAAAAATTTCAGAAAAAAAGACGTTAGGAGAATGCAAAAAATGTATAGATGCGTAAAGAGGTGGATTGAGCATTTAGATATGCCAATTGAGAGGTGTTGTAGAAATACGCTTGCTTAGGGACGGCTTGGAGGTGTACCTGATTGAAGGGTGTCTTGGAGGTGCACCTGGTTGAAGGATATCTTAGAAGTGATTCCGCTGAGGAACGACTTAGATGTGTGCCTGGTAGGAGGCATCTTAGAGGTGTGCCCTACAAAAGGGTATCTTAGAGATGCGTCCACTATGGGCATCTTAAAGGTGCGTTCGACAAGGGGGCGTCTTAGAGGTGCGCCCACTAGAGGAGCATCTTGGATGGACAACGTCTTGGAGGGGTTTCATGGGGGACCTTCTAGAGTGAAAGTCCTCCCTGCCTAAATCTAACCCATTGTTCATTTCTTTTTTCTTCATTCATCCTTATGTCATTTTTTTTGCCACTTTCTTTCTATCTTATTTCCCTTTCCTACTGTAGCGGAGGGGTATCTATAACTAACGGAGGCAGTTGTCGACAGCTGATAGTGCTGAACTATCGCGATGGTTGAGGGCATCGCTTCCGCTTCTTGTCTACAAGAATTGTTTCCTTTTTCGAGAGGACCGCGAAAATTGTAGTGTGATTGCGTCCTTCGAGAAATGATTTGCTAGATCCTTCTTGCCATATGGGGCGGTGAATAATCCCACGCAGGATCTCATCGGCTTTGGTTGCCATTCCGGGAGGTGGGCAAATGTAGAAAATATCTGGTGATATCCACTGAGATTGATGCGATTTTGGAAAGATCCTCTTTTGAGTTGTGCACTGCTAACGAATTGGATATTTTTATTCCTAAAGAGATCGCGATCTTAGATAATATTCGCGAGATATTCACTGGGATTGAGGACAGCTTTAGTAAAAATCTTCATTTAGCCGTGTCAGGCGATCTAGAAAAATATTACGGGGCGGATCTTACTGCCCGATTTCAATTTGGTAGATCGGGCTTGGGTCCTAGTTCAACCCAACGTAACGGTAACCATCATTAGTTTATAAAAAAGAGCTAACTAATAAAAACCTATCTGTCAAATACAATGCCACGAGTTTGATTTTATCAAATTTTAAGTGGACTATTTTTTGTTTTTTTGTAGGCAAAGGTTAATAACCCTATAAAATTAAATTTATAATCTAAAAAATCAAAGTTTTTTCACCGATCTATGCAACAATGATAATTCATATTTCATATTTTCCTTTTTATTTAGAAGATAGAAGAGTACCGGAGTAAAGGATAGTAATTATGACTTATTTATTTATTGTATATATATGTAAGAGGGGAATTTTTTGTTGAACGATAAAATAAAAAAATAATAGTGTTATTAATTTTAAATAAATTAAAAGTAACAAAATTTAATAAAAATTATTAACTAAAAACAGAATTAAAAAAGTTGGTAACACACTTAACATATTTGGGCAAAATAAAAAAATATAGAATACGCGTGCTAAGGCAAGGTTTTGTGCCGGTGAGCGTGCCATGGAGTCACGTGCAATGGCCCGTTTATAAAAACGCCACGGGAAGGAGGACGCACCCACCCATGGCCAAGCTTTGATAGAGCGGGGGGGAGGGGGTATTACACTACTGGCTGATACTTTGCGTTTTGCGACACA
Source organism: Nepenthes alata (assembly GCA_028571085.2). Lineage (NCBI taxonomy): Eukaryota > Viridiplantae > Streptophyta > Magnoliopsida > Caryophyllales > Nepenthaceae > Nepenthes > Nepenthes alata. The sequence continues at coordinate 113 of JAOVVI020011813.1, read as the reverse complement.
CGTATCTTCTTGCGGGGATAGCAACGGAGTGGGGCTGAAGGTGGGCGGGGGGTGGGGGGAGAGAGAGAGAGAGAGAGAGAGAGAGAGAGATTCTTCCATCTCTGAATGTCAAG
>JAOVVI020011812.1:0-12495 GCA_028571085.2 Nepenthes alata | reverse complement strand
GTTCCTTTGTGACGGAGTGGCCTTGTGATTCTGGGAGGCCGGAGTGTTTGTGCCCTCTTTGGACGGAGTGACTTTGGACGGAGTGACTTTAGACGGAGTGACTTTGTCCTCTTAAAGGGAGGAGTGGCCTTGTTTCACTTTAAGGCTGGAGCGGCCTTGTGTGTGGTGTGGACGGAGTAGATTTGAGTTTGCCTCTCTCGTCTGGTAAATCATTTGCGGTTTTCGGAGTGCGACTCAAATGCTGAGTTGGTTTTGCAGGTTTCGCGTTTCCATCGCGGATTTCGATAGTGTAATCTCGTCATGGTTTAGGGGTCTCCCTGTTTCTATGTTTTTTCTTCCAAATCGGCAAAACACTTGGTAAAGAATATAGCTGATTGTACTTTTTATTTAAATTTTAATGCAATTAATTACTTATGAAAAAAAAAAGAACATATTATGCCAAGAAAAAAAAAGGCCCTGTGCGATCCTAATATTATTCTTCTTGGCCACTCGTTCAGATTGATTGTTTGCATTGAATCTCAATCTATTTTTTCTGTTAGAAAGTTACTTAGTAGTCAATATGAGCACCACTCCCTTTCCCACACCTATTCATCTCCGGCTGGAGATTCTCATTGGAACCTTGAAAAAGCTAGAATAATTCACAAAGAGAGTAGCACTTAGCCGCTGAGCACTTCTAGTCCCTTGATGTGCAAATATTGAATTGACTTATTCTCCCCAAATCTGATGGGATAGAATTCTTTTCAAATTTTTGTTTTCAACCTTCCTTTTGAAACTTCCATATCCACTTCATAAGAACGGCTGACTTGGTGGATTACTTTATTTCCATCGGCCTCGGGCAACTAAGAATTTATGCATATGGATGAGTAAACCATGCTACTCTTTTTCTTCATAGTTAAAGAAACATAGTGGATCCCTTTTCATTTTGAGATCTTGTAAGGTGGAAGGTTTTACAGAACTAGTTATTTAAGGTAAGAGTTAGGGTAACTATCAAACTGAAGGCTTTCAAAAACATGTTGAAGCTTGAATGGAAGAAAAGAATGGGCAACCTTGTCATTTTGAGTTAAAATGTGAATGATGATGCATTCTAGATTTTTGTAATTAATTACGGTCCTTATTGTTTGAAATTAGAAGCATTATGGAAAAGGAAGCCAAGCAAGGAATATCAGATAAACAAAGGGATTGGTTAGTTTCTCTGAAAGAGAAGCTGACTAATCCTGCTTGCATGAGGAAATTTTATCGAGGCAGAAATCTTGGGTTGTTTGGCTTAAAAAGGAAGATATGCATAAATAGTTCTTTTATTGGTGCCATAAAGTGTCATATTCAGATGTTCACATCTGTCAAGAAGTTGTATTAGGTTCCAGTTGTTGCACAAATGAACAATATTATATTCTGTAAGGTTCGGAATATAATGTTACATTGTCCCGGTTTTAGTAAAGGCATACGTGGGCAGATTTGGGATTAAGAGTTCAACAAGCTTCATGTACAATTGTATAGAAGTATGCCTTTGAAGCAATTTCTGATTAATCTGGGAATACATCAGCAATTAAGAGCAACCATTAGATCTGCATATGGCAGAAGCCTGGGACAATCACAGTATCCACATGATGTGAATTATGATACATTTCAGCATGTCTTAGGAGAGTTGCCCTGTCAGCAATCCCAGAACTATTCCAGATCAGCAGAATAATCAAACCAGTAGTAACCCAATGATATAATCAAATCAGCAATTCAGCAAGTACTTCAGCAAGGCTGACAATTCATGTGCTTAGCTTTTTAACCAATAAATTTGCTTAGTTTTGGAGGGAAATGAGCTGTCAATTGATTGGCTTTGATAACTGATTTTCATTGTTCCTTAGAGGCTAAGATAGTAGGAACCTAGTAGTATTAATCAAAGTTCTATAAACAGATGAAGGTTGAGTAATAAATTGAATAGTCTGATTTCTTACCCTTGTCTGCTCTTCCTCATCTCTCTCTTCTCCTTATTTGAACTGTCTAATTTCTCCTCAACCCAGTCTGTCACTCTCCCTCTTTTCTGATTAATTTCAAATTTATTCTCACAAAATCAGGCCACTTCATCACAATTGGGAGGAAGACTTTTTATGGATTCTGAGTAACATTGTCAATTAATGGAATTATGTTTGATAGGTCAAAGATTCAGTGGATTATATGGAACTTCTATAAGAAGTTGTGCTTGGAGCTAGTTGATAGAAGGAAGTGGTATGTGGCTTGGCTGTCAGTAGTGGTGTGGAACTACTGGCTGCTTGTCCCTGGAGATCATTTTGCGAGGAAAAATTTTCAATCCTCCAAATATGTAATGTGGATAGAGCTCCATGTCAGATATCCTCTCATGACTTCTGTTGTAATAAGTTGAAATGCAGTGAGCAGCGATATCTTGCTGCTGTTGTTTGATGCATGGAATGGGACTTGAGAGTCTTTCTGAATTCTACATTTGTTGTTTTAATTTCTCCAGAAAAAAGAATGGAGCTTTGAAGATTAAAGTTCTCCAATGTATCCACCTTTCTCGAAGTGTGTACATGTTAATTTTTCCAAGGTTTTAGCAGCCAAATATTATTCCAGCTAGTAAACAGTAGTCTCTTGCTAAAGGAATGTTACCTAAGGGCAACCAGCTTGGATGGCCTTTTCAAAATATGCATGCAAAAAGAGGCAAATCATAAATGGGCTTGAATGGATAGCACGACACAGGATATAAAATACGAGAAGGGTCAAGACTCAAGAGTTAAGGCCCATGATTGTAAGTATGAGGTGTAGAAGGTTTAACTATCATGTTCCTTTCCATTTCATACCTTGTGACATGGAAAAGATGGGCTTTATTCTTTATGAGAAATGAACAATGCAAAGGTTTTTTTTAATGTATATAGCTGCCTATCCTTATTGTTGTTGTAGTCACTGCAGTCTGCTGAGGGTTTCACTGTAAGTTGTATTGGTTTGGTTGTGGTCCCATGAAAGCATGCCGTTCCTGATGTGTTCTACTATAGAAACTGCCACAGAGGTGTTTTCCCCTCCTTTTATCAGTCAAATATTATTGATAAGAATGAATGAATTTAAAAGTTACAATACTGATCCGTTAAATTGTTTTCTTCAACATATAAAACATGATTACATTGACTATATTGAGTTTTTACGCAATGTTAATGTTGTTCTGGGAGTTGGAGGCTATGAGTTCAAGCCATGCATAGAGTTTCTCCGCATTGTAAGGATAAAATTGCATATATTTTCTCTATATGGAGCCTAAAGAAGCCTCATGCATCCACCCTTTTTAACATTGATCATATGCCATTATTATTTTTTTCCCATCAATTATCTTATATGCCTTGCATGATTAAGTCATTGCACTTTCAAACTAAAAATTCTTAGAATTGTAGAATCAATAGGGTGACAAGAGATGGGCATAAAAATAGTTACCATTAAACATTCCTCAACCGTGTTTTAAGTTTATCACAGATTGGAGATTTTCTCCACAAGATCTTATTAGCAGATCGTTTTTGAGTAGTCTCAAGGATATGAGTTCCTTTCCCAGGATGGCAATGTGGAAGTCATAGGTCCTGCTGTGTTTCTTTTTCTTGGAAAGATTTCCAGATAAGATTTTAGTGGGATTTTAAAGAAAGTTGGGCTGGGGCTCAGCTAGTGGGATTTTATCACAGAGAGGCAGAGGTGATTGTTGATTATTTGCTTATTTCGTGCGAGCAGGTGAGCAATTTTTCTTTGGCCTTATGCATCAATTAGAAGAATCATTGCATTTGTGCCTAGTTAACAACTTGTCGAATTCTCACTGATTTGTGAGATGTGATCTTTTCAGAAACTTGGAATGGAGATCAAAGCATCTGTTATGATAAGGGTTACTATACTTCGTTGGCCTTTTGAAAGGATAAAATGCTTGCTTTTAAAATTCATGGACTTTTTCTCTTTTGCATGCAAATTGAATAATGTATTTCTAAAATGCACGAATGGGAAATTCACTCTCATGCTGGCAAATTTACATTATATAAAATGCAGTATATTTACCTTGAACATAACCTATTGGGAACCTTCACAGAACAAGAAATATATGGGGAGCCATCAAGACATATCAAGTGGCATGTAAACTTTTTTGATGAGCATGGTTTGGAACGAAATCGATAAAAAAAATAAAAAATCTTGTGAATTTTGATGATTGGAAAACCAAAAATAGATTCAATTTACTATGGAGAATACCTATTTGTCATATTAATGGATGTAGGGGTTATTAAATCTAGCTAAAATTGACTGAGAAGCTCTGAACCAAAATAAAAAAAATATCAGCTCTTTCCAATTATAGGCTTACGTATGTAAAACCTTCTATTCTATCCCCACGTCTGAAATCTATGCTTTATATTTAGATATAATAGATATTACATAAACAATTGCAGGCAAATATTTGCCCCCAAAAAAAATCAATGGAAAGTTGTGTAATTTGCCCTAAGATTTTCATGCTTTAGGAATTAAGAAAAAAAAACTTCAAGCCTTTAGATTAATGGCTTTAATTTATTTGTTGTTCTTAACTTTTAAAAATTGGAGGAGTGCTAGTTAAAAATAGGTGACAAATGCCTTACATTGGTGATATCTACCATACAATTGTAGCTTTGCTTTTATTTTTCCAAATTGGCATAGAATGGGTGCTGGTGGCCTAATGTTTTTAACTACTGATGCTGGCTATAATGCCTCTTTGGGACAATTTGAAACGAACATTAGGAGATAAAGCCCAAACTCACTCAATTACACAACTGTTCTCTGCATTTGCTTATTTGTGACTTCATCTTGTATACTTGCTTGAAATTGACTTAGGATCTAGTAAGCAAGGGAACAAGGTCTATTTCTCATCATTTTATAAGGAGCTAGTTGCTAAACTCTCGAACATAATTGTAAACATTTAGATGCCATAGTGTGTATGTTCAATTCCTTTTTTCCTATTTAAGATGAATCACACTGAGATGATTTCGAACACTACTTATGTAGCCAATGCTACTAAGTGGGAGTAAGGCTACATTTGGTTCGGTTTATGTTGTGTAATATGTGCCTGCTGTCATTAAGGAGCGACCTTCACACCTTTAGGTGAAATTCTCTTTTTAGTTCTATAAACTTGTTTGTAAGATGCATTAAATTTAGAAAGAATTATTGTGATTGGTGAAGGTATTCTCTAGGAAGGTAATTTAACATGCAATATATGTATCATTTTAAGAATACTGTGAGAGGGTCAATGAAGTTGTTTGTCTAAAACTCGGAAGACTTGTGCCTTAGCCAAGGTTGGGTTTTAATCTCTTCCTTTTTGTTGGGGGCGGGGGGATTGTAAGGATGCTTGGGAGAGAATGATGAGGACTATAATTTCAGGAAGTCAGAATATTGTCTATACAAATGGCAGGAGAACCAGTGCAGCATTGTCTATTTGTTGTTGGAAGAGGAACTAGTGGGAGCTTGCTTATGTGTACAACAGAGCTTTTGAGGTGGCAACAGTCTATTTAGGAAGAGCAATGGGCTTGAATGGGTTATATCCCTTTATGCAAGGATAGATATCTTTGCTTTGATCACTTGTTCTATTTCTGGGTTTGTTGGAGTGGGTCATAGAAGATGCTTCTGAAGATAGGAAATGGGCTTCCCGTCAAAGTTATCATTTAGGACTGTTTTGATCTATTTAGTAGTGCTAAATTTGGATTATGATTCTTCTTTAGGATTTTGTTGGTTCTTTGTTTTGTAAAGTAGGCTGACTTTACTGATGGCTATTTTTCTGATTTAGAAAAAAATAGGCAAAGCTAGTTTACAAGTTAAGCTTTTTCTTGTAAAAATCTATACAGGCAGTTTAGTCGCACCATGCTGGGTTTTTCTTTTTTCTTTTTTAAAATTGATTCTGTAACATTAAGATGTAATAACCGTATAAACTTTGAATCATTTTTTTTAAAAATAACAAAACAGTGGTATATGTTTTTATGAGAGATTTTTTTCATTTATTTAATAAAGGCAATATCTCTGTGAAAGTTATTTTTGTATTTCCCATTCAGTCAAATCCAGCACCAAAACCTACATGAATCTGGTGGGCACTTGTGAGCCATTCTGCTGATTATGGTAAGGCTGTTTAGGGTTGGCTGTGGTCAAAGAATTGTTGGTGAAGATTTCTTTTTCTGGGGTGGGTCTCTTAATTTTGTTAATTTTAGATAGAGAGAAAATAAACTTCCTTCAAGGACATGTTTCATTTTTTTACTCATTCTCTGAGTTTTTGTTGAATAATATCCACTGGTGAACTTTTGCTTGCATATAGGTTGAGGATATGCATGCATATAGGTTGCTAAATAAGAGCAATTACTCCACTCCCTCCCTTAAAAAGCTAGAAGAGAGAGATATCATGGAGTTCATGGTGTTGGAGAACATGGAAGCTAAAAGGGTGGGAAATAGTGAAAAAAGACAGCCGTAGATTGTCTATTGGCAGTGGCATTGCTTACTCTATTCATTTTACTTCATTTATGTTCCGAAACTTTTGTGGGAAGACCAGAAAAGAAGGTAGCTCTGATACGTGTTACTGAGGTAGTCTATTGAACTATAAGAGCTGTAGATGGTGGATTTCTTTCAGTTATCAGGATGAGGTAGAAAAGGAAAAGAAAAGCTATCCTTTTGTTGAGTTTCTTGGAAATGCTTGTCCAATGTGATGTACTTTAGGGCAAGGGCTATCTTGATTTTTTAGCCTGAGATCCCAATATGTTTGATGGAATCAAATGGATTCCCACTTTAAGCATGGGATCTTTTGTCTAGTCAATCTATATTAAACAATTGCTTCATTGTTATAATGCCTTGTACAAGGGTTACTTCTCCATTCTTCAACACATGAACTTTGGCAGGTGCCATTAGAAGCTCTATTATAGGTTGTGGAAGAATCTGCTTGCCTCAATGTAAAACATTATATTCAGCAGTCCAGTTTGCATGTCATATTAATTTGGTCATTTCTTCAATTAGTATTCAGTTCCTTGATCATGGTCATTTTTTTATTTCAGTCTTCCCAAGTTGCTGCCGAGTCACATGCTAATGCCTCTGCAAATAAAATTGAGGAAAAGTTCTCCACTCATTCTCTGGATGAAGTTGTTGGAATGTTGCGGAGCACAATTTCCATTTATGAAGTTAAGGTACATCTACTCTCTTAAAATTCTAATATTTGTTCCGCCCCCCCTCCATTTTGGCCTTTTTTACTGTTGTAGTGCTTCTGAACTCAGCATATGAGTGTATATTATCAATAAAAAACTTTTCAATGGCTGTATACTTTCCTTTCCGTGCTCATTTTTTCTAGTAGATTAGTCACCTTATTTGGTTCTTTTTGCAGCAAGAAAGTCAATTAGAAGTAAAAATGTGGCAAACCTTCTGATCAGGCCCTGTTCTTTTTCCTAGAAGATCAACGTTTAAATCCCCAGGATGAGTTCTATGATCCCATCACCAACAGAAATGGAAAACAAATGTAGTAGTAAACTCGAAGTATGAAGTAATAAAAAGGGGTGCCTGCACTGGATCGATGTATTCCTTATTTTATTCAAGATAAAATGTAACTATGTAGCATATTCTATGGCTTTGTTAGGAACTTACTTTTGGCTTTGTTCAGGTAAAGCCATTGCAGAATAGAATTTGAGGAAGATTGGGTCATCTACGCATTGACATTCATGTTTTCAGAAACTTGTTACTTTTTGTGTTAGTATAGGAAAAGCTTTCCATAATAGAATATGTGAAAGATTAGGGTTCATCTTTGAATTTGGGATGGAATTGGTCATTCATAGAGATGGATCATGTACCTTGCCCCTTTCACTAGAAACTAAGATTTCAAGAAACTCTGATCTCCACTAATTTCAATATTCTGTACAATTACAAGCAGCTCACCTAGACATAGTCTCAGCACTCATCTGGAGGTTCTATTAACACTCACTTAGATATTGTCTAAGACTAGTTTTTTAAAGTGAACTCTTCAAAACCCTAACAACAAATTCACTTAAGAGTTCACCCAAATCTCAATGTAAATAATGCTCAATTCTCATTGAATACAATTGGTTAAGAAATAACTCAATAGAATAACTGAGCCTTACCATAACTGTGAGATTGCTCCATGGTGACCGAGAGCTCATGGGTATAAACCATCGAAACAATCTCTTTGTAATGTAGGGCAAGGTTGCCTAGATATTACTTTCTCTAGAGCCTACAATGCGAGTGTACAGGGCCACCCTAAAAATGTAGAACAAATTAAAGAACAATAACCATTAGAATTAGAAGAATGCTTTGGAATCCATGAGCAATTTTGAGGATGTAGACAACCTTGATGATGAAATTGACAAATGGTGTAAACCCCATAAGACAAATGACCCCACCCTTCATGATGTGGTACTCTGCGAATGCTATGACAGTGCTTGAAACAATAAAGTTGTTAGACCCCTTGGCTGAAGGGAATCCCAATCCCTTCAAAACCATGTTCTTGGATTGCCCTTTGTTGGTCGAGGGGTTATAATTATACCCTTCAAGGAAGGGGTTGACACCATTGCAGTACTCTTGTGTTTCCTGTTGAAAAGATAATGGGATGTGAAGTTGATCCATTTGTGATGGTTCTCATCACAACGGCAATTGATCCATTTATCTAATATCCCATGTATGCAATGTTCCACACACACAACCATGACATCTTCACTGAATTGCTCAAAAAAGGCTGGCCATGTGTGAGATGTTTCCTTGATTGTGGGCTGTGGTGAGTTTAAGAGTTGTGCAACCTTTGCAATGTGTAGACTATTTTTGTAGTTTGAACCTGTGAATGAGCAACTTCTTCATTGCATTAGGGGTGTGTCTTCCACATAAAGACATTCCTCAACACCCCTCTCGTCAGTAGAATGACATGTTTTCTCTTTCTTGCTCAGTTACATAAATTTGAAATGCCTCCTCAGGTTGTGAAACATGTTGATTTTGAGTTTGCCTTGCTTCCTTGCTTGTTATATCATAAGATTAAGTGTTCTTATGACAATCTGATTACTTGTTTGACTTTGTGATTTCATCCCCTCTGACCATAGGATGTGGTGTCTACCAAGTTAATATTCTGATTTGACCTTATGGCAATTGAAGCTCAAAGATGCATAATTGACAATTAAGAATGCACTTATAACTTCTCTTTTCATTTGATTTGAATGCCTACATTTGAACGGCAGTGCTTAAATACAAATGAATACATATCCAGACCTTAATTCTGCTCTGCCCATTTTTTCCCTTGTCACCTGATCTGCATCATTCTGATTTCTATTAGATGTTATTCTGAGACCATTTCTCATTTTTGTTAGTATTTTGCTTGAATTGTTTTAATAAACTGTTATCATTTGCATTTTGAATATATGGATTAAAAATTTGTTGTACATTATGTTTTCTTTTTCTCCAAAATTTATAGAAAATTTTTGTAGGGTAGCATTAGACTATCCATACCTTGTGGATCAGATGATGGGCAATTAAGAAGTAAAGGATACAAAAAGGTGTGTTGTGAGATTAGAATGTCGAAGTAAATAAGTGGGCCCACACTAAAATAAAGAACTTATTCATAGCCAATTTGAAGTTGCATCAATAGGGAAGGCTATTTATTATGCTCGGACACTTTAAACATTAGGCAAACAAAGAGTTAGGAAAGATGATGTGATTGAGTTTAGAGGCAAGTAGAAAGACAGTGGTAGGTCTAGGAAAACTTGAAATGAGTTAATGAAATTGCTTCTAATCTCAAAGGATGTGGCACTCAACCGAGTAGGATGGCAAACATGGATTAATTTAACTGACTGTGCTTAGTGGAATACGAGGGTTTGGTGGTGATGGTGTGATTTTGTAACAAAGCCCTCCTATCATGTTGTAGTACTCACTTAAAATTAAGAAAATTTTTAAAATTTTTCTTTACCCTCTCACTGAGATGCCCTGGAAATTTCTCAATCTGAAATAGCTATTTTAAGTACTGGTATCTTTGCTGTATATGATATATTTGGGTTATATGTCAGTGTTAAGCATGAGAACTACTGCAATATGAGGTAATTGCTTGTGCTGCAGGTTCTCAATATATTTCAAGAATTTGAAGAATCAAATATACTTCAACCATTCATGAGTGATGCCATAAATGAGATATCTAGAGCCTGCCAAGCTTTAGAAGTTAAAGAATCAGCCCCTTCTGTGACTGGTATATACGATCCTCTCTCAGTGCAGTCTATGAGCTCTAAAATAATTCTAAACAGTTTCTGTATTTGGCAAACAGTTACTGCCCTGAGAGCGATTTATGCAGAAGTTGTAAAGACTTACATCATGCGGCTCTGTACTTGGATGAGAGCTTCGACTAACAAATTAGCATCATATGAAACATGGGTCCCAGCATCTTTAGTTGAAAGGAACAGATCTCCTTACACTATTTCTTACTTACCTTTAGCATTTCGGTCTATTACAACTTCAGCAATGGATCAAACTAATTTGTAAGTTTTCTTTTTGTAAATTTCTGTATATTGAATGGTATCATTTTTTGGTGTGCATTTTTCATCATTGTACTCAATTGCTTGATGAAGAAGAAAATAGATCTATTTGTGATTTTCACGTCAGCTCTTGCGGTAGTATTTTATATTGATTTGCTTCACCTATCACCACCAATCTTGTTTGACTGTGACTTTCTAAGTGTGAAGTCAGGAGATGGACCCTGGAATTGGTTTTGGGGGGCTCAATAGGAGTAGCTACTCAAGCAATATAGGAAAATGAAACTAAATTACGAGTCAAATTTGCATTACTTTTCAACTTACATGCAAAGTGAAGGTGGTACCAATGCATAAGATGAGCTTTAATGCAATACTGGGTAGCCATTGTGACCGAGATGTCATTAACTCATTCTCACTTTGACGCTGGCGAAAGATTTGTGTGCATCAAGATTCTTAGATTTGTAATGTAAGGGTTTCATGTACTGTTTCCTTGTTTTTTCAAAAGTTCACATTGTAACTTGTTGTATTGGTTAAAATGTTAGGAAATTGAATAAAGTAAATGAAACAGGCTGAAGGAGAGGTGCTCCTAAATTTTTGGCATTTGTCAGTTAGTTGTATCAGGATTTTGTTCCATCTATGTATCAGAGATAACAGTGTCTTTTCAAGGGCATCAGAAAAATTTGGTTAATTACTCTGAAGTTGGCTTAAGTTATATTTATGCAAAAAACAATATTAATCCAATTGGAGTTCTGGCGCATTGAAAGCATTGATACATTCTTTTTTCTCATATTCTTCCAGGATGCTTCAGTCATTAAGGAAGGAGGCATCAAAGACAGAAGAAATGTTTGTTCAAATTCAAGACATTCAGGATTCTGTTAGACTTGCATTTTTGAATTGCTTTCTGGATTTTTCTGGTACGCAGTCTAATCATCTTGTTTTTTATCATGTTTGAATCGGACAAGTTACCATCTCTGTTTGACAGTCATGTATGCATTGGAAATTTTCATCTATTAGTTATAACACTCCCAAGTTTTTCAAACTAGCCAGGTCTTCTTGAGCGTATTGCAGTTGAGCTAGCTCAGAACAGATCTAGCAGAGGAAGTTCATGCCTACTTAATGGTTATTCTCATGAACAACTGGAATGGCCATTAGATTATCCTCCAGGAAGTGTCATTGATACTCATCAAAAGCTGTTGATGGTCTTGAGTAATATTGGATATTGCAAATATGAACTTTCTTATGAACAGTACAACAAATATAGACATGTCTGGTCACACTCTCGGTAGGTAATTTGCTCTTATTATTATTTTTTATCAAATAGTAAAAACATGAGCCATTGGTAAATGGTTATATATTCTATCAGCGAGATCTACATTATGTACTGCTTCTCCGCTGCGGTACACAGCTTATGAGCCTAACATGCTTGGCCATAATTGCGTATTGCTAATTAATATGAGTCATTGATTTTTTTGTTGATCTCGTGTATTTGTAGATTCTACTAAATCGTCATTTCTTGTAAGTATCAACTTTATTTTCACTGAGCTAAGTGATGATATGTGTTCTGTGATCCTTTTTTTTTTTTTTACAATTCTTTTGGGTAATGAGGAGCCTCCTTTCTTGATGCATTCAATACAGGGTCGAGTATATCCCTGGATACATGACCCTAAAACCACAAGACCCATGTATCTCATAAGCCTGAGGATTTAAATTAGAGGCCATCTGGGGAGCATATGAGTTGTGAAAATCCCCAACCAGCTGAGCTAATGACTTGTGACTAATGAGTTATGACTTACGGCATTGAACTCTCATATTTCATTTACTGATTTATTTTATTTGCATGCTGTCATTCTAATTTGGAAGAAACTAAAATAATCCTGGTTTTATATTTGATGTACTTTTTTTCTTTCTTCTCCACTCATTCTTCTTCAGTTTTCATCCTCTGTTTGAGTCAACATATTGCATTTCCTTATCCCTCATTTTAAGATCTTGTTTCCTCTTGATCATTTTTTTATGATATTTAGTTCTTTATGTG
>JAOVVI020011811.1:0-12495 GCA_028571085.2 Nepenthes alata | reverse complement strand
ACCGGAGCACTTAAACCCAGAATTGATTTTGGCAGAATTAAGACCCGCCTACACAATGTCCGTTAAAACTAAATAGAATCCTCAAAATTTCACCTGTATGAATATATATATATCACACAAACATACGCACAGGATCCAAAGTGCCACAATAAAATTACATGGCTCCAACATTATATCTCCGGATGCAACGTCAGGATATAGAGATGCCACTAGGTACCTAAAATCAAATCATAATAACCTGTGAAAGCATATAAAATCATCGATACACAACGGAAACTCAACTCATCTGAATATCATCGATATAAGTAAAATATATCGACATATCCATCCAACATGTATACAAGTCCTCCACACATATGAACAAATCCATAAAAATCATCCTTTCAAACCTAGATTAATCCCCGAACTCTACTCCTCCTCATCAGGTATAAGTTCGTGCTCCTCTGAAGGTAAGAAAATAATAATTAGTGAGCTGAATACTCAGTAAGACACAAATATAACAAAGACAATGCATTATACTTTAAAATAAATCGAGGGAATATGATATGATCATAATGTAGAAGTAAAAACGTAAATATGATCAAATGTATTTTCGGAATACATTTAACTTTCATATCTTGTTTATGATTTTCTTTAGATACAAATATTGTATTTAAATTTCTTATTTTACTTCTGAATCCTTTAGTTCTAAAGCATGTAGAAACTTTACTCATATTTATGGATCATAATTAGTAGGTCTTACCAGCTAATAAAGTAGATATTAAGAAAATGGATTGTGTTCACTTCACACAATCGAAAGGCCTTATACTTCTAATTTTATTAGAGGCAAAAACGTATAGAATCCGTCACATAAACTCCCAAGGTAGGGCATTTTTCTCGATCACTGTAATATCCTAAGGCATACTAAAAAATACTATCATCTGAAATACAAATCGTTAGTCCAATTTCATAATTATTTTATATAGTTCAAATTGAAAACTCTATATAAGTATACGAATATTGATAATGGATAACGGGTAACAGATATTATTAACAAATAACGGATACTGATAATGGATAACAAATAACAGATATAGTTGATAGATATCGGTATCGACGATGGATAACAAATAATGAAAACTGGTGATAGATGCCAGTACCGACAATAGATACCAAAATTATAAAGTTTCAACTTCTTATTGCAGATTCAAATGTCATATTCTTATAGAAATAGGTACACATTTTATATACTAAGGATACAGATACATAATTTTATATTCTTACAAATATAGATACGTAATCGGTATTCTTATGAACTTTTTCAAATATATATTTTTATATTATTGTGAACTTAAGTATTTATATGACTTTAAATACATATATAAATTAACTTAAAGCTTAAAAAAATTAGAAAAGTTTTACCATCTTGAGCCAAACAAAATATTATAACTTTCAGACCACAAATTTCTTCACAAAAGGTACCCTACATAATTTTCAAAATATATAAAATATCATATATAAAAAATATATAAATAAATATCAAATAATTAAGGTAAAAACGTTCACAAAGTTGGAGTTCCAATTTTCTAAAATCAAATCATGCACAAACCCCAAAATAAACGAGAGAAAACGGTGGGGCAAGGGATTAGGGTTTCTAACGAACATAATACCTCTTAAAACTTTAAAATCAAATACAAAATCAATATATATGCACACTCAATACAAAGGTATAATAAAATACATGTTTAGACGGGTATCAAAATAAAAATATCTGAGATGAACAAAATAAAACATACAACAAGAGAAAGAAATGTATATGGATGCACTGGCCTCGATCCGATCTACAAATTCCTCAACTAGCTCCAAGTTGAAAACAAACTTGAGAGATTCGATCTCCACTTTTTTCTCTACAAAATGATAGAAAATAGGATGCGCAACTTTAAATAGCCAAACTGGCGCTCAAGCGCGCGTCAGGCGCCCTCCAGGCGTCCCTCCACTAGAATCGACGCTCGAGCGGTGCCTCGAGCGCCCCTCGAGTGGTGCCTCGAGCGCCCCTCGAGTGGTGCCTCGAGCGCCTCTCGAGTGCCATGCTATTAGAATCGGCGCTCGAGTAGGGCTCGAGCGTCAGTCAGGCGTGGGTCAAGCCTACAACAAGTCAGCTTTGCGCACGCGTCGTCTGAAATTCGTTTTGACCCTTCTAACCCAAATTTTTATATCATTGGATCCTAATTTTGATTATATTAGCTTAATAAATTATAATTATTATAATTTAAAATTTGAATCTTATTTATGGATTAACATTCCAATGTTTATAACGTCAGTTCTCGATTTTGCCAATTTTAAATTTTTGGACTTTTCAATTCAATTTCTTTCATATCCTTTGACCTCAATTCATTTATATTAATTTAGTTACTCATATTTATTATATTTTAAAAATTGGTACATTATACTATTTGATTATCTAGTTATCAGATTCTGTCTTAGATCACAAGTTAATCGGGCATTGTACTTAAACTTGGATTGGACCTTGAATTAGTTATTTGCCAAATTATTTTTATTTTGTTTATATAGATATATATGTCCCTAGGGGACTATTTTTGAATTGGATACCATTAGATTCAACTATTAGATTTTGTTCTGGATTTGATGAATTGATTTCTGTATCGGTAACTTAAATTTATATTTGTTTGCTAATTTTGATATTTATTTATTGACCATCCATTTAATTTATTAGATCTGTTTGCTCATATATAATAGTTATTGGGTTTTAAACTCATATTTTATATTTTATCCCTTCAGAGTATGAGGTTTTGATATATTATAGAAGCAAGGATGTGATTTATCAGTTATTTACTCAATTTAATAAGCTTTAGCTCCGTTATGATTTATATTAATATTTGATTTGTGATTGGATTTTGGGTTAATAAAACAAATCTTTGGTGAAACTTTAATATTTGCTTTAATTTTACTTTCACATATAGGTAGATTTTGCCTATGATAAAATCAAATTTAACAAGAAGAGAGTGTGAAATTCTAATTTTAAGTGCATTAAATTCATAATAATACCAAATAAATAAATCTTATTAAATCTTCAGTATATTATATTTTAAGTATATTACATACTTTAAATATTTTTTTTAATAAGGGGTGATGACATATGAACAATTAAATAAAATTCGAGCAATTAAATAGAGTCATTTTTTTTTTGATATGTTTTCTTAATATTTATAAATTATAGCCTACGGAGAGATAAATTAAACTAATAAAATAAATAAGACAAATCCCTGATAATCAGTAATTGGTCAAGGGAGTTCGCTTATTTGCCCTCTTGCTTAAATGAATTCTTCTTTCTATCGACCTATTCTCATTCGTTGTTTTGTTTGGATTCAAACTCCCTTAACAGATTTGCTCAGCAAAAAGAGTCTTTTATGAGGGCAGCAGCTAGGAAGCTCATTTGGTAGATTATAATCAATGGTTTTTAAATATTTATGATGCTTTGTTTTCATTTTTTTGAGTTGAGATATATATTTAAATTTTGGAATAATTTAATATTATGGGTAAAATGGATTGACCAAATTATACATTTTTTATAAACAGATTGATACGTCTTGGTATCTGAGATGTGATACGGATTAGGAAGTTACTCGATCTTCCACCGCCGGTCGAATTGGAGTTGATCCGATATTCGTCGCTACTAACCTAAAATTTGTATACTATAAATTTCAAGTTAGAGGATTGATGGGACTCGCTCTCCGATTTATCTTTCGACGTTCAAGTTAGAAATCTTTCCAACATAATAGAAAGATATAATGAGGATGAGAAAGAATGCAATAATGCACATTTGCGGGGATTACGAGAAGAAGCCTAAGTTCATATAGAACTCTCAATGGGGAGCGGCTTAGAGAGGCGAAAGTTCGGGCTTCGATGTTACACACTCAGTGAGTAGCTCATTGGGTTACACTCGACAGGGAGTGGCTTTATGAGGGGGAGAAAGAGCTGTATAAGGAAAGAGAGTTTGGTTCTTTCTTGGCTATTGAGTCTCGCTCGATGATGGTTTTTCCATTGAAAATTAATCAACGCCTTATCTCGTGAAGGGTGAAGAAATTTATAGTGCTTCGTAGAGAAGACTTTGGCGCCAAGGCAGACGACAAGTACTCCACCAGGATTCGTCGGCCGCAGGGGCGTTGACGGGAGTCACCGTGTCAATGTCGTCTTGTAGTGGTGATATGACCGTGGTTAGTAGTAGCCGACAGGGGCCAAATCTCTTCTCGTGTGGGTTGGTTAGACTGTCGTTGATCAGCGGGTACAGCAATTCCCTATGGTTGATCACGATCACAATTGGCTGAGACTTGTCACACCGGTGCCTTCTGCACTGCCAGATTGCTATCGCTGAGGTGGAGAGTGGACTTTATCGTGATTGGCTGGGCTGCAGAGGCTATCCCTTGAGGTTGGACCGTTGGTCTTCCCTGAGCCTGTACGTAGTAGATGGGTTGATTAGAATGTTTCTGGGTCTTACTTTGTGTTGGGCTTCACTGGCCCCTGTCGTAACTAGATAGGCCCATGTCGTGGTCGGACCCATCACATATATTATTTTTATAATATATTTTAGATAAAAAGCCATAATTTTGTAAAAAGGTATCTCACTAAATTATATTTTGTGTACAAAGTACTTTTTAAATAAAAAATTTTTCTGTATAACTTTTTATATTATTTTCTATTTGTGCATCACATTTTTTTGTAATATTTTTTTTTATCTATTTAAGGTTCTTTTATGTGACTATAAATTTAAAAAAACACTTTAAATTAACTCGAATGTCGATGATCCGGCCCTAACATTTTGGACGGCCTTGATTTCGGCCCGTATAACAGGACATAGTTTAACCAGATTGACTTAAATGGACACACTTTTAATTAGAATGGAGCCCGGTTAGAACCCGATTCTGATCAAGTGGGCCTTAAAAGGGTATGGTGCCATTACCGGATCTGACTGGGAAAGTGGACCGGCCGACGGCCACCGCCATTCCAGTGTCGTCGACAATGAATTAGCCATCTTTCTCAATTATTCTCTTCAGTAATCTTCGTGCGACGGTCGCAAGCTACGTGGAAACAAGGTTCTGTAGAATCTGCTCGTGGATAGTTGAGTAGGGGAAGAAATTTCCTACAAAAACAAATTGGAAGAGCCAGCCCTAGATTGTCCAGCCCATCCCCGCTGCGCCTAATCAATTCTGATAGAGAGAATAGGAGGAGAAGAAGATGGGGAAGAAACAGCATAGCAAAGATCGGATGTTCATAACGAAGACCGAGTGGGCCACCGAATGGGGAGGCGCCAAGTCCAAAGAAATTCGCACCTCTTTCAAACGCCTCCCCTTCTATTGCTGCGCGTAATATTTGCCTCTCTCTCTCTCTCTCTCTCTCTCTTTCCTGCCCTGTTTTCCTCCTCAACTGCAAATCAAACTAACAACTTTTTGTTTGATGCATTTTGCTGCAGTCTCGCATTCACCCCCTTTGAAGACCCCGTATGCACCGAGGATGGTAGCGTGTTCGATATAATGTTCGTTTCACCGACCTTCGATCGTCTTCTCGTTTTGATTTATCAATTTAGAGTCTGAAAACCAGTTTTTTTTCCCCCGTAAAGTAGGACGTAATTTGAAACTGTGTTTCGCAGGAATATTATACCATACATTAGAAAGTACGGAAGGAATCCTGTTACTGGTGCACCACTAAAGCCGGAAGATCTTATCCCCCTCACCTTTCACAAGAACACCGAAGGTGATATGAATTCTAATCATCCAAATTGGTTAGAAATATTTATAAGAGCTCGAATCTGCTTATACTACCTTAGGACCGATCCACTGTCAAAGTGGCTAGAGTTATCGGCTAAAGGCTTTTGTACAATTTAGAGATTGAGAGTGATATAATTGTAAGTGAGCTTAAGATTGCTTTGTTGGATCACAATTTTCTTAATAAATTTGGGTTGAACCATGTTGTTCAGTTTTATCCTTGTCTTCAAAATTTTCTCTGTTTTTATTCAGCATTTGAATGCGACCCGCAAACTATTTGAGTTTTTCAGGAGAATATCAGTGCCCAGTGTTGAACAAGGTGTTCACAGAGTTCACCCACATAGTTGCCGTGAAGACAACCGGAAACGTTTTCTGTTATGAGGTGACTGCTAGTTCTTTTAATATGCAATTGTCACTCCTGTCGTGATTGAGCTCCTTCATTCATCATTTGTTTGCATTTATGACCTAGGCAATAAAGGAGCTAAACCTGAAAACAAAAAATTGGAAGGAACTGCTCACTGATGAGCCATTCACCAAGGACGACCTGATAACGATTCAGGTTAATAGTAGTTGTTGTATCTCCTATTCGTATGTGTTTTACATTTTCTCAATTTGTATTGATCTATCAGGGCAAACATTAATGTATCTGGCAAATTCTGGTGCAGAATCCTAATGAACTTGAAACCAAGGTTCTTAATGATTTTGATCACGTTAAAAAGGGTCTGAATGTTGATGATGAAGGTTAGCAATAGCTGCTTCTATCCATGCGTGTTCAGCTAATGAATTTTTTTTTTTTTTAACTTCTTTTGTTGATACGTAAAACATGCTAGTGTTCACTGCCAGAGCTGAAGAAAATGGAGGCAGATCCAAGTTATTACATAAATGTAACTGGCGATATCAAGCAGATGCTGGAGGAACTTGGAACAGAAAAGGGGAAACATGCTGTGTTGCTTGGCGGAGGTGGAAGCAAGGCACAAAAGGAAAGAGCGGCTGCCCTAGCTGCTATTTTAGCTGCAAGATCACGTGTTAAAGAGGATGCTAAATCAAATGGAGATGCTGTAACCAGACAGGCCTATAGTGTTGTCGATGCTGCTTCTGCCTCAGTCCATGGAAGAAGCGCTGCAGCAGCAAAAGCTGCATCAGCTGATAAAACTGCTGCTCGCGTAGCTATGCACATGGCTGGGGAGAGAGCACCTGTGAACGGAAAGATGGTTTGTTCCTTTCCAGTTATACACTTTCCTCTATATGCACAAGAGAGACTTTTATAGTTCTATTAGAATGTATGGTTTCTGCTGGTCTGCATGCTCACTCTAGTGTACAACCAAGATTTCACAACACAACATGTAATCGCAAAGTACTGTAGGGAATTTCTTTGTTCACATTAGCATATAATCATCCCGGTCAATAAATCAAAGTTCTTAACAGGATATATAGGAATACAATGACAGGTAGATATATTTTGGTT
Source organism: Nepenthes alata (assembly GCA_028571085.2). Lineage (NCBI taxonomy): Eukaryota > Viridiplantae > Streptophyta > Magnoliopsida > Caryophyllales > Nepenthaceae > Nepenthes > Nepenthes alata. The sequence continues at coordinate 5,271 of JAOVVI020011811.1, read as the reverse complement.
GACTTCTGAATAATCAGGATGCATACCCTACATTTTACTTGAAATTGAATTTTGAGTTTGAATTCCAAATCAACCAGAATTTTTTTCACTATAAACAACACTATTATGTGACAAGCTTGGTTCTGGATTGCCTCTTATAAACATGGTAACTCGAAATTGTCATGCTTGAATTGCAGTTGTATTTGCTTCAGATTTATTATGACAAGGATTATACAAATTAGTACTGATCTTGTCTAGTGGAACTTCAATACATGCTTGCTATAAGTTCTATATATGTGTGCGCGCTCGCGCGTACAAATTAGTACTAATCTTGTTCAGTGGAACTTCAATACATGCTTGCCATATGCTGTGTGTGTGCATGTGCATGCGTGCGTGCGCAAGGATTATACAAATTAGTACTGATCTTGTTTAGTGGAACTTCAATACATGCTTGCCATATGTTCTATATTTGTGTGTGTGCGTGTGCTCGCACGCACAAATTAGTACTGATCTTGGTTAGTGGAACTGAAGTACATGCTTGCCATATGTTCTGTGTGTGTGCGTGTGTGCTTTTTTTTGCCCCTAAAAATCCTCTGATTAACCTATCTCAGGTTAAGAGCCAATTTACTACTGGTGCTGCTTCCAGATCCTTCACCTCCACTGCATTTGAACCCGTCACAAAGAATGATTTTGAATATATCAAAGTTGAGAAAAATCCCAAGAAAAAAGGCTATGTGCAGCTGCATACAACGCACGGCGATTTGAACATTGAGTTACACTGTGACATAGCTCCTAGGGCGTGTGAGAATTTCATCACGCTCTGTGAACGTGGATACTATAATGGAGTAACTTTCCACAGGAATATCCGGTATAATGCCAAATAGTTAATGCTAATGTTATGATTTACTACGAGTCTTTTGATGTTCTTTGCAAGACTGAAGAGATGTTAAATGATGCAGGAACTTCATGATTCAAGGTGGTGATCCTACGGGGACTGGATCTGGGGGCGAGTCAATTTGGGGGAAACTGTTTAAGGATGAATTAAACTCAAAGCTGCTTCACTCTGGCAGGGGTGTTGTTAGTATGGCAAACAGTGGTCCCCATACAAATGGCTCACAATTTTTTATCTTGTACAAGTCTGCAAATCATCTGAACTACAAGCACACGGTGTTCGGTATGGTTGTTGGAGGATTGACTACACTTGCAGCCATGGAGAAGGTTCCAGTTGATGACAATGACCGACCTCTGGTGAGTTTTGTCGCTTAGGTTCTTCTCCTATTCATACTAGTGGATTTTAAATCTAGACTAGAATGTACCGGTTGGATGTTTTTTTATCAATGGAATATAGATAGCGAGCCTTGATGTAACCGCAAGTTGCTCCATTGTGGTTTACAAGTCATGGATTGAAACTATTGAAACAGCTTCTCTGAAATGTGAAGGTGAAGCAATAGGAAGAGAAGACTGCTAGCAAGAGATCTCTATTCATTACACCCTCTTGTGTAGTAAAGGAAAAACGTTTGTTCCAAACTTGGGCTCTAGCTGAAGAAAGGTGTAAGCTTTACCTTACTATTAAGGGGGAAAAGGTTTTGGGAGAAAGCCTACTCCTTTCACTCATGTATTACCAAAAGGCCATTTTGTTTGTTCCCTTTTCTTTTGAAATTTGATCTTTCCTCGAGGTGGAAATATTATATCATTTTGTCATAGAAAGTAGTTTTCATTCTCTTTTACTTGTTATGGATTATAAGATGTGACAACTTTTACTAGGTACGTACTACCTTGGTGTCAGATAAGCTTTTGGGGAGCTACGGGAAGGGTGAATCAGCAAGTATGGGCAGAAAATGCCCAATAGGGCTGTTGGTTATTTTATCATCCATAGAAGTTGTTTGTGCCTTTTTTGCCTTTTGGGAGAGACTTCATCCCTTAGGTAACAGCACCTTCTTTTGGGGCCAGAGGCTTCAAAAGGCTTAGTTTCTAGGAAGCTGGTTGTGCGTTTAGGTCGGGAGATATCCGAAACAACCGCACAAACTTAGCAACGCTACCTGTCAAGATGACAATTCCACATAATTTAGTTCAATTAAGAGTAACAAAAAAGTACTCAATGATTGCAAATTCCAATTAGCTGATGATCCAAAAAACCACCAAAGGTTCAAAAGGCTTAAAGTTCATTGTAATCTATGAATTCTTCAACATTTGCCCACACTCCCAATGTTTGGTAGAAAATATAACAAGAGTGACTTGAAAGCCAGTAGGTAATATCAAAGCTCTTGTAGGTCATAGTGTGCCAACAAAAAGAATCCTATGATTCAAGCATTGTGTGAAAAATCTAAACAGAATTCAAAACATATGTTTTAAGCTCATTAGTGCAAGCTTCCAAAACAATGGCTGCTAGGCATTGTCTTATCCAATCCCATTTGTCTGCAATCTTTTAATATTAAAGCACTCTGGAGAAGTTATTCTATACAAAATAGCAAAGAACTTAAAAAGAATGATTTTCTGGTCAGATGCCATAACCAGATCATAAGGGGTGAAAATCCACTCCACATATCCATAGATAAATCACAAGTAGAAAAACCCTAAACTAGAAAATGCAAATTGTATTTCCCAATAGTATTTCTAGGTCTCAAAAAGTTAAATTAAAAATCATTATAAAGCATTCATAATATAGAGTATAGCATGCTTAAATTCAAGTCCAAATATGAAGTATTGAGCTCACATTCTCACTCTCACTCTGTAAGCCGAAAGTGAATTCCACAGATGTGCATTTTAATCTCAAATTTTCGTTTCGGGAAGCTAAGTTTCAGGCTATACAAGATGACTCAATGCCAGATTTTTACACCATTAGAAGGACTGCATTGCAAACAGAGGATGGTATTGATGGTGCAAAGGCATTGCAAAGTTCCAGATCCATATATAGTATGCGGGAAGCAGTCATGGGAAAATCTTTTCTGGCAGCCAAAGGTTAAAATCTCAATGAATTCTGAAAACTAAGCTTTAAACACCCATGACTTTCACAAAGTAAATCTGTTTCTGACTTTTTTTTGGGCTGCCGGGAAGCTCATCGTATAAGCTTTCCATGCTCCCCAGAACATGCCAGAAAATCCTTCCTTTCTCTCTTCATGGACAAGATTCAACAATCTCGAATTTTCTGACTGATTCAAACTTATTTACCGAACTAAAGCATGAACAAGCCTTAATCCTGTGAATCAAGCACTGATTTCCTCTCTCTTTTGTGAGAACATCTGTCGTTTGCAAAAGAAACAACCGATTAGGTTACAAGAAGTTCAATTGAAAACGAGTGTTATATTTAGTTTTAAGTTCCTCCATCTAGGGCCCTTCCTTTACAATATCAAAAACTTGAGGAAATTTCATCATTTCCTTTTTCCCCCACTCCTTTTACCAAGCATTACATCACTGATCATAGATGAGGATCGAAAGGGAAGAGGGAAGCACCAAGAATGATGAAAACACTTAATTTCTGATGGTTATTTCCTTTCTTTTGAATGTTTTATAATGAAATCTACCTTTTGTCATCATTGAATGCAAGTGCTCCACTAAAAGAGCTTTGGTGACAAGGATGTGTGTTATAGATTCTTCAGACTTACTCTATATTTTTTTCCAACAACCGCTTCTCCATGAAAGACGAATGGTGGAGATTGCATATGGTGTGTGTGGGTGCGTGTTGGTCAATTTGTTGTGGTCCGTGGGTGTGATGTGCACTGGAATTGCGTGGGTGGTGGAGATTACATAAAGTGGATTATTGCAATTGTGTTCCTTAAATCATCAGTTATTCTATCTGCTCTTGTTCAGGAAGAAATCAAGATAACTAGTGTGACAGTATTCGTCAACCCTTACACCGAACCCGACGAAGAAGAAGAGGAAGAGAAGGCCAAAGACGATAAGAATGCTGAGAACGAAGACAACGTAGGTTCCTCAACTCATGAAATTGAGCATGGTTTGTCTTTTATGTTTCATGCAGTTCGAAATGTTAACGCTGGTATTATCATCTCGGTTTAGGAGGTGGGGTCATGGTACAGCAATCCGGGCAGTGGGATAGCAGAAGCCAAAGTTGTTGGCAACGGTGTCGGGAAATATCTAAAGGCGAGGAATGCTCAAGCTCCGTCTACAGCAGCCGGTGATACCACGCTGGATGTTGCTGTGGCAAAGAAGAGGAAACTTGGCATCTCAACGGGAGAATTCAAAGATTTTTCTGCCTGGTAACTTCTGCCTTCGAGTCCTATCATATTGGATTCCTCCATACTTATACCATACAAAATTTCAGAGAGAAGGATGAATTGGACAGAAGGGAGAAAAGGGACTTCCTTTGTTTTGTTTTTTTTTCAATTCTTAGTTCATAAAATTAGATCCCTTAAGAGTTTTTGCCAGTGGAAATGGTTGCCTATGTAATTTAAGATAAAACTATATGCAATAGACTCATTAGTCTGACCTTTTTTCAGAGCCCACGTATATTTTTTTGCCGGGCTGCTCTTTTTTTTCATCACCAGTGCAGCTATTCAGGTATTGTTTCTATCTGTTAGAACATGGCATCTTGTTTTCATGATTTATTATAGCAAAAGTTGAAATCCTTTTTCTGGGTTTGTAGGCTTAAATTTTGCCGTTTTCTGCACATTTATTGAATAATTGTGGGTTTTATTAGGTTTTTCTCACATTTTTTTTACAAAAAATAACATTTAAATAATTAGGAAATATTTTTTTTACTATCTTACAATTGATAAATTTATTTCGTCACGTGTATTAAAAGGAGCAGTTTTTTTACGTATATAATGACATTATTTTTGGTTGGTGCATGGCAATAAGATAATTATAAAATAAGTTATTGTTTTAAAATAGACATTCTTATGAGGTACTTAACAATGGCGGTGAACGGCGGATGTGACTAACGACTGCAGGGGTTGTCGGCACCAGCCGGGCGGTGAACGGCGGATGTGACTAACGACTGCAGGGGTTGTCGGCACCAGCCGGGGCTGTTGCTTGTGGCGGTGGTGGCCGGCGCATTGGGATGGTGTTGCTTGTGGCGGTGGTGGCCGGCGCATTGGGATGGTGTTACTTGTGGCGGTGGTGGCCGGCGCATTGGGATGGTGTTGCTTGTGGTGGTGGGCCGTCGGAGAATTGGGACGGTGCCGTTGTAGTCCGACTGTGAGTTAATGTTCACTTTTTTGTTAATAAAAAGGTATGTATCAGTTATTCTGAATTTTCTACAAATAAATATTTTTAAGAAAATGATTATTTTCTTACTTGAAGTGCTAACAAAATAAAATTAAATAAATAAGGTGA
>JAOVVI020011810.1:1303-12496 GCA_028571085.2 Nepenthes alata | reverse complement strand
GGTTGTTACACCCAATGCCGCTTGCAGGCTGGAAATGGGAGGATGTTACCATGGACTTCGTGACCGGTCTACCAAGGACGCCAGGAAAGCATGATGCTGTTTGGGTTATCGTTGACCGGCTGATAAAGTCAACCCATTTCCTAGCAATCCCGATGACCTACTCCCGCGATAAACTGGCCCAACTGTATGTAAACGAAGTCGTCAAGCTTCATGGTGTGCCTGCCCCTATTGTATCTGATAGGGACCCTCGCTTTGTTTCAAAATTTTGGAAGAGTTTGCATAAGGAATTGGGAAAGGAGTTAAAATTTAGTACCGCCTATCATTTGCAAACCGACGGCCAGTCAGAATAGACGATCCAAATCCTTGAGGACATGTTAAGAGCTTCGGTCTTGGAAATGAAAGGGACTTAGGATAATTTCTTAGCCTTGGCAGAATTCGCATATAATAACAGCTATCAGGCCAGCATAGGTATGGCTCCTTTTGAAGCATTATATGGAAGGAGGTGTAGATCACCTATCCATTGGGAGGAACCCGGAGATAAAAGAATTTTGGGTCTAAAAATTATTAAAGAGATGACGGAAAAGATAAAGCTGATACATGAGAATTTAAGGGTTTCCCAGAGCAGATAAAAGAGCTATGCAGACCAGAGTAGATCTGCATTGAGGTTTGATGTAGGCAACTTTGTATTTCAAAAGGTATCGCCATCTAAAGGGACATCAAAATTTGGGGTAAAAGAAAAGCTGAAGCCACGATTTATTGGCACCTTCGAGGTTTTAGGAAGGATCGGAGAGGTGGCCTGCAGATTGGCGCTACCACCAAGCTTGGCGGAAGTACATGACGTATTTCATGTATCTATGCTTAGGAAATATGTCCATGATCCTGCTCATGTGATCGAGTTTTAACCTTTGATCATTGGCAAGGACTTATCCTACGTAGAGAAACCGATGCAGATTTTGGATCGGAAGGAGCAAAAACTACGTACAAAATCAATCTCCTTGATAAAAGTGCTCTGGAAGAATCACTCACCTAAAGAAGCAACTTGGGAACGAGACGAAGAGATTCAGAGCAAGTATCCCCACTTGTTTTCTTAAGGTTAGTAACTTCATTTAAAAATTTTGAGGACGAAATTTCTATAAGTAGGGGAGAATTTTAATGTACCAATTTTTGGAGACCTTTTATCATCAAAAGATATAAAAATATAAAGACCAAATTCTTCTGTGGCAAGAAAGATGAAGGAGACCTTACAAATGAAAAGGGAAGTAATCCGGTCAAATGCCAGTTGACCGGAAAGTGTTAAAGATAAGTTAATCTGGTCAACGCCAGTTGACCGAAATACGTAAAATTTGGTCAACGCCAGTTTACCAAAAAAACAAAAAAGAAACTTAATCTGGTTAACGATAGTTGACCAAAAATGATGGAAGAACGATTAAAAGAATTAAAGGCGAATCGGGGTAAGTATTGACCGATGTCAAGATGGAGGCCAGAAGTGTTGAGACAAGAGAAAGCCCTAAAAGGGGACATATCCGGTCAATACTAGTTGACCGAAAATAATAATGAAGACCTTACAAAATGAGAAGTCAGGATAACCATGTCTAAGTAGGTAACCGACCTTCAACCACCCTCGAATGGTTGACCTGCCCTACCTACTACCGTCAGACCAAAGGCCCATCAATAAGAACTAGAGAGTGCAAGGAAAAATGTTAGGAGAAAGCTCTCGGCCGAGCTTCTTAGTGAATGAACCCAGAATCCCAAGTCGAAGTGAAGAGATTCAGACAAGTGTACCCCTATTTTTAAGTTCATGATTTAATGTAAGTGCACTCATTTTTCTCTAGTTCATGTTTATAATGCAAGTATGCCTGATTTTTTATGAACTTATGTTAAGGTATGCCATGATATTTGCTCTGATCATCTAAATTGAGGAAGAAATTATGTTAACGTCATGTTTAAAGGAAGCTCTGTTCTGCGTTTTCATAAAGACCTCTGATTAACCTTACTTGCATAAAGACTGGCCACGAACCGATTTTTAAGATATCTGATTATAACATTTGTTAGAAAGACCTCCGACTTTTGTTAAAAAGACCTTCGGCTTATGATCAATGACCTCCGACTTTGTTAAAAAGACCGCCGGCTTTGTTAAAAAGACCTTTGGCTTTTGTTAAAAGGATCTTCGACCTTTGATAAATGACGTCCAATTTTTGACATAAGACATCCGGCTTTGATAATGAGACCTCCGACACTTTGATAAAAGATTTTTGATTTTACGTCGTTAAAAGAAAGGCTATTAATGTCATACGGACTTCAATTGTTTGAAGTTAAGAATAAAGGCTACAAGAACAAGGAAAATGTGAATAATCCGGATAGCAAGTGGAACTCTATGTTATCGGACTTTTGAAATACGATAGATGGCCATCGAACTATATGAACTATGATCTGAGTTTCCATTAAGCTTGCTGTTAAAATTGGATGAAGGATATTGGAGTGACACTCGAGGACTGCCCCTTGGCCGCGGGGGAATTTCTGGTGGCAAAGGCTTACGGACTACGGCCTTGTATGCCAGGTGAAAGGCATTACCGCCCGCCTCTGGGAGTACAATAGGCGGATACGACCTTAGGTTGTGGGGTAGTACACAACCCTTCCTCAATGTTGTCCGCTTCCGTCTGGTCCCTAAAGATGATAAGAATTCTGCACGATTTTATGAATCTTATGATGTTAAAGACAAGACACTAAGAATAAGAACGAAGATTTCTAAACTTAAAGAAAGGAAGAAATGACATAGTGAATTTTCTTACTCGCATGCTAATATTATGTTACAGACTACCGCTTTGATCTGATGATATTTATGTTATTATTTTTTACACATGGGTACCTTGCTGGGCTTTGTAGCTCACTCTTTCTATTTTTCAGATGATGAAAAGCTTATGGAGGATGAAATTGAATAGAGTCTTATGGAGTTGCTAGACAGTATAGCTGGCCGGAGTTGATCAGCGTGGGAGTAAAGGAATTGATGTATTCACTTTTGCTGTTTTGGTAAAGATTTGTAAAATATTTCCATTGTAATATTAATGGGTATTAGTATGTTTTCGTATTACTATATGGGAGAATGAAGTTTGACATTTCTAATAGCATCTCAACTCATGTCAAGGTCTTCTTGTCTGACCGACCTTAATGCTGGCTGGTCAAGTAATAGCATAAACTTTGATGGCCAACTCAAGGAGTTCAGCCTTAAGCGATCCTGTGTATGCAAAACTCAAGGTAAAAATAGAAGAAAAGAAAGAAAGAAAATTTTTTTTTCCACCTAGTTTGTAATTATACCGTATATGTTCGATAGGACAGGCTGGACGGCGGCTGTATGTGGTTGAATAAGTCCGGTCTGTCACACTTGCCATCAAGTAATAAAATTTTGAATATGAAGCATGGATGTTGGAGTGTCGGCAAGATAGTGTCATTTTCCCTATGAGTAACTCAATGATCATAAGTACCGAGTTTCATTAGCATGCAAGACCACACTTGGGAATCATTTTGTGGTCGCCAAGGTGTTATTGTAGTGTAAGCATTTGAGGATGTTTCCTAGAGAAAATGATCAGCCAAAAATCATCTCCTGATCATTATATTGATGGTTATTGTGGAATTGTGCCAGGATTGGCACCAAATTTGGAGGACTCTGTATTGAATCAATAGGCATTGACTGAGTATTTTGCTGTGTGATGCTTCAGTGCTTTTGGGATGGCCTCGTTGATGAATTCATAGAGTCTATGAGGTGTGAGAACCCTATTTGAGGATCATCTTACATTGTGAAAGATGGTTAGCCATGTGCTCAATTCGGAAAGGAATGTAAGTTGGATTAAGGAGAAATGTTATGTTGAGCCTATGGTTTCTTCAATAGTATGAATGTAATTCCTTATAGTTTGGAGTGATGGCTTATTCTGGAAGTATTGACTAATGTCTCAAAGGTGTGTGGCTTCTTGGGTTTAGCTGAACCCAGATGGATAATCCGATAAGTATTTCTCGAGAATTGTAGTGCTGTGAGGTGTTTGGCTTAAGATGATCAGAATCCATCGAAATTGGCCTTGTGAGGGTAGCTTTCAAGGAATTAAGGATTAGATGTCAACCTTATTGTTTGGGTTGACCCCTGATGGGTCTAGTAAGCAACAAAAGAATGTGGTCCTTTTGATGAAGTGCTAGGATGGTGTTTCTCGTGACTTTGTATAGGTGGTTACCCTTGGTTAAGTGGGTGTAAAGCCTATGACCAGAATTAGCCCATCCATAGTTTGGGGTTAGCCATTGAGGTTTTCGCTTTGAGAATTTATAGGTGTTTCTTATAGGGGTAGTGGTCATCTAATGACCCTAAGGGCGGAGAGGTTGCCTCACATAAAGAGATGACTATGTGACTGTGCAAACGGGTTGATCTACCTATGGATTGGAAGGAGTTTTTCGGTGTCCTTCAAGGAAGGTGAGGAGTATTGCTAATAATTGGTGCCAGGAATTTTTGGTTAGAATATGTCTTGATGCTCTATAGGAGGTGTTTCACGATCAATCTCAAATGGCTTCTAATATCTAAGCGAATGGGGTGCTTTGCATTGGTTTTAGAGGGGGAGTTGCCTTCTGCGTCATAAGGACATGGAATTATGAGATGAGAACCCCTCATTGTGTTTTCACCACTACGTCTCACATGGATATATTTAAAGTTACTTGGCATATCACAAATGTTGTCTCTAGAAAGCTTGAAATTAGGGTCACTAAGTACAACCTGAATGAGCGTTCTATCCTGACTACGTGGGGTATTCCGTTAAATACAGGGCAAGGGCATTTGAACGAAATCTCTACAAACTATCAAGAATGGATATTGTGAGGTTCTGATTCCAAAATACCATAATTAGGAGATAATTAAGTTATGATAGGTAAATAAGGTCAAGGGGTACGGGTGGAATCGAATCGAAAAGTCTAAAGATCCGGAATTGGTGAACAGGGAACCAAAGTTGTAAACCGAGAAACGTTAATTTGTAGATAAGATTCCGGGCATTAAATTGTGATAATCATGGCCTATTAAGGTTATATAATCAAAATTAGAGGCCAAGGATGTGAAGAATTGGGTTAGAATTGTCAAAATGGGTCTCGTACGGCCAAAAAATGAAGTAGGTTTGCTGTAGGGTTGATGCAAGCCTGACGCGAGCCTGAATTGTGCTAGAGCTCAAATGGGGCATGAAAAACAGAACCTCTCGCTCGCCGTGTGCCCAGATGGCGCTCGAGGCGCAACGTTGGCAAGGTGGTGCGCCTGGGTGGAGCTCGAGCACCGCTCGAGCACCTGACTACCAATAAAAGGTCGTGCGCATTTTCCTCGAGGCATTTCTGGACAATTCCAGAGAGAAAGGAAGTGGGAGAGAGGGAAGAGGAAGAGAGAGATGGAGGAGATCGAGGCCGTAGAGTTCGAATCTGTCTGAGAGCTAGTTATAAAAGTAATGGGACACGTCGAGGCAATTGTTCTTATACTCAGTTTTTGTTCTCTCTCAAATTTTTTTTTGTTTTTCATAAGATATTTTTGTCTCGATACCTGCTTAAATCATGAAAAATTTGTAACCCACATTAAATGTTCAAGAAATATATAGTTTATTGTTCAAATCATGCTCCGATTCGTTCGGCTTAGTATCATCAAACCCTAACCTGTAGCCTGGTCAGGTCCTCCCATTTCCTCTTTGATTAAATGTCAAAATGACCCCAAAATATGAATTATCAAGTCCTAATTATACATATATTTTGGCCGCGCGTTCGATTTCACAAGAATCAACCCATTCGCTGCGTCTAGAAGCATTAAATGTGCACTGTTACTGTTCAACCAAAAATAAATGAAAACTTTGCATGCTTTCACCTTCAAATTATGTTAAATGGACCTCAAAATATGAATCACCACATTTCAAATATGTATATATATCAGCTGGACGTCCGATTTTGCAAGTTACGACTCAATCGCGACATCCGGATACTCTAAAAGCTTACTGTTACTATTCACCCGAGTTTGAATGAAACATTTACATACTTTTCCGCCATTTAATTGTTATGGAAATCATGTCTAGTGATTTAAATGTAAATGTAAGCTTTGGAATAAGTGTTTGTGCATCGTTTTTGATGAAATGGGCTCCGGAGGACACCAAAGCGATATTGGCTCATCAGAGGTGAGAAATTCCAATCTCTCTCTTGAACCTAAATTGAATCTTTAAGGGATTAAGTACCAAAGAAAGATGATAATCGAGCAAGCAATCGGAGGTAAATCCACAGTGTATGTGTGATTGAAATATTATCCCCCGGATGGAGATATGTGAATGAAACGTGATCTCCCGGATGGAGAAATACAATTCAATTGTGGTGAATCCTCCCTCCAAGGAACAAGAGAATTTGAAATTAGGACCATGGACTTATGTTTCTTGGGTAGTATTCTTCGGCATACCACGTCCATCATGGTGGGAACCCAAAGAATACTTTGACCATGTATTCTGGCCGCTCACGGGTGCCGGCGATGTCCATGGTACGTCCTAGGATACTACTGTGGAAGAATGAGGAACTGCCCTGTTACCTCAGGGGAAAGGGACGAATTGTGAAGGTCGAGTTATTGCAGGCCTAAAATGTAGTCGATGGCCAAGTTGTTGCAGGCCTAAAATATAGCCGATGGTTGAGTTGCTGCAGACCTAAAATGTAGCCGTTATGATTTAGAATGTATAGCGTACACATTCCTTTCCTTGTTCTCTCACATCATTGGTCGGTACGACCTACTAACCCTGATCTGCAAAGACTAAAGTAAATTGATAAATGCACTAAAGCATATTCAAATGGCAGTTAAATGTTCCAAATCATAATAAATGACAAATTAGAACCTCTAATTGTCTTTTTCCCTTCTTGCCCCATTGTATTTATAAATGCATGTTGCCCCTTTCCATTATCATTATCGTTGTTTCTTTACCATTTGATAGTAACGTATGATTTCACTTGATGGGCTTTTTAGCTCACACTTGCTATCTCTCTTTTTAGATGAGAATGCTCTGTTTCCCGAGGAGACTGGGTAAGCCGTAAGAGCGTGATAGGCAACTGACTTCAAGAGCGGAGCTTGGGCACTTAGTGTGATTATGTATGGAATAGGGAGTTGTATTTATTTTGAAATCCTTGAGTATACATTATATTATGTATGTATATGTGGATGGATGAATGCTTTGGTTTCTTGTGTATTATGGTTGTCTTGCTTCCACAAGTTACTTATTGTTGTCATGTTAGGGTTATTTTTAGTTGGCATCTTTTCTGAGCGGCGTCGTACCTGAGTTATGACATCGGTGCCACCTGCGGTGTTGTGGTTGCTATGAGGAATGAGGTCAAATTTTAGTGCACAATGGGGGGAACCATGTCCCAAGTGGTAGTTGCTGTTAGAGAGAGAAGCTCTGGCTTCTCTCTAAGTTTTCTGATTTTCACTTTGGAATCTGTGTACCCTCGCTGAAGGGTTCTGGGCGTCGTCTATCAATTGGCGCCAGTATGGCCGGACCCCAGAGGGCGCCATCGAGCCCTACCCATTCCCCCTGTCTTCCCCAGTCCCCTGATTCTTCCTCTTCGGCGCCATTCTCTGAATCATTTTCCACCCACTCCTCCAATTCCTTCCCCCATTTGCAGAAGGATGCGCTGATCCCATCCCCTGCCCTAGATGCCCTATTCTTGGCATCCCTGAAGCATCTGGATAGCTCTCCAATTGAGCCGGTTGCTGGGTTTGCCGACCGGAGTAAGTGGTCGACGTCTTCGGTGAGTCTTGACCCAGTGCCGAAGTCCTTTGCTATCGTGTCTGAGCCTGCTGGTAATCCTAATCCTCCGTGCTCTTTCCCAGGTTACTTTCAAGAACTTTCAGTTCCAATTATGGATTCCGCCTCTCTGCTTCAAAAGTCTGGGATTAACCAAAGTATCCCCCCTCCTCCTGGGCCGGAGTAGTTCAGCGCAACGGTATTTCCTCTGCTACTCCTCTGAGATATTACCCCCCTCAATCCTTAGACGGAGATGTTGTCTCCATTTCTTCACCACCTACTGAAGTTATTCAGCAGTGCCAGGATTTATGGGGTGCAACGCTGGTGGGATACTTCCACGGAAAAACTCTTCCATTTCATGCGGTTGACTCCATTGCTCGTAAGTTATGGGCTAGATTCGGCCTTTGTCATGTTGCCGGTAATGGAAAGGGGTTTTTTTTCTTTAGGTTGACTCAGTTGCTATGTTGAATGAGTGCTTATCAAAAGGTCCCTCGGCCTTTGGACGGAACACTCTTTTTCTTTCAAGATGGATACCTGGTATGGCTCTTACTATGGAATCCCACAAAAGGTTCTTGGTTTGGATCACTTTGACCGACATTCTGATTGAATATTGGACCCCTTTAGGCCTAAGTTTGATCGCTAGTGGAATTGGCAAGCCCATCCGGCTGGATTCTAACACAGCTCGAATGAACCGAGTATAATTCGCCCGAGTATGTGTTGAAGTGGGTTGTGATGACCCACTCCCTGCAAAAATCAGATTAAAGTCTGGAGCCACTGTTGTTGAGGTTGCGGTGGCTTATCAATGGAAGCCAGTTTGTCGAGTGTCTGAACAAAAAGCCAAACCGTGTAACCTTGATGAAGCTAAGGCCTGCCATGAGTCTCCATCAGTGCTGGAAGCCCACACTGCTGATCTCAAATCATAGGAGTCGAATCTACAGGTGGATGTCTCTGCTAAGGTGATTCATATGGCTCCTGTATGTGAGGAGAACCTGGCTGTTGTGACCCAAACACAACCATTGAATCGATGGATCTCTATCAAGCAACTGCTATGTAGTCATTCGGTTGCCAGTTGCCCTTATATGTCTGTGGAATTGATCAAGAAAGATGGAATTCCCACTGACACTGGGACTGGGTTGCACCCTGAACCCCCCAGTGAGCTTGTCTACGGTGATCCTGATCCAGATCTAGGTAATGAGGCTGAGGTGCTCATTGCTCCTATTTTTGCTGCTCAGGACATAATCAGAATGGAAGGAAGTTCATCGATGTCCTATAAATCTATAGGCATGGATAATGCTTCTGACTTGGATGTTGTTTCCTCTGGTTTGATGGCGGTTTTTCTGATAGATATTTCCTCTCAGCCAGTCACTGAAATGGCTAAAGGCTTTTGCGCTGGTAGCCCTGCTCCCAGCACTCATGCTGACCCTGATGTCTGAAATGGTTGTGTCCCGAGTAGTGGCAAATTATCCCTGGGCTCTCTTTCACATAACTTAGCTCATATTGAGAGGAAACTGGACTTGCATTCTTTGGATGTGGATTTTGAGTTCACTCCCGACTCAATTGCAAGTCTTTCTAGTAAATATCTCCCAGATGAGTCCGGCCTTATCGAGGAGGCAGTGGGCGATGAGGTTGTTGAGGCCGGCGACAAACGGGTCCTTGATTGTAGCCCTGTAAATGTTTTTGCTCATATCCCATAGGCCACGGCAGCTGAGGATGTTGATAACGATCCAATGCTCTATGCCCTCCAGATGTTGCTAGCAGAAAAAGATACTCTGCAACATTTTAACTCCCTTGCCCCGGATCAAAGATACATTGTGCTTATTTTTTTAGATAGATGTTGGTGTGATGTAACTGAAAAGACAAGGGATGAGTTCAAATCATCCTCTCCGCTGGATGAGGCAAATCTGAACAGCTCCTCTTGTGCACCTGTTGAAACCCTCAGATTGTTGGTGGTTGCTAAATCTTCTAAACCGCACATTGATTCCTTATCTCCTGATGGGAAGCAGGTTATTTTTGGTTTTCTTAGTTTCCTGCTGAAATTGAAAACGGCTTTTCCATCTTGTCAATATAGTGATCTGGATGGATTAGTGGTGGGCCTCCATATATTAGACAACTCTAACCACTCACAACGGCTGACCGGCCGAAGTGTTAAGGATGGGCATCACAATCAAGATATTACGGTGCAAGATGGAACCTGGAAACAAGCCAAGTCAAGGAGAAAGCGAAAAGTTGCTTCCAAGAACTCTAAGGGTTCCTCAAGCACGAAAGCTACTCTTTAACCGTCTGAAAGCCAATTTTGCCTGTGAGGTTGCATTTTGGTAGGCGTGCAACAAAATGTCAGAAAATGCCGATTTGGAAAATCGGTATGTTTTTTTCTGACATGGAGTATTTCCTGGATATGTGGATGTTGACAGGTTCTGTTTTGCCCGATTTGGGTTACCTTGCTGTCGTGGCTCATTCACCCAGATAGGCTGCAGTTTTGCCCGATGTGGTGTTATAGCCGGTTTGGCCTTGCTGACATGGCCTGTAAGCCTTTAACTGCCGTTTTACAACTGAAGGCCGGAAGGCTTTTTGCCCGGTATGCAATAAAATGCTGGTTTGGAATGCTGTTCTGTTTTGCCCGGTTTGGAAATGTCTGCTGTATATGCCGGAATGTGGGTTTTGGCCGATTTTATTATGCTCGATTTGCTGCAATCAAAAAGAGCATTCTGGAAGTCCAGCTGTTTCCATGCCTGAATTCCTGGAAAAGGTCTATTAACACGAATGGGAACTAGGCTTAATGGATTGGTTGGTCGCCTTGGCTTTTGTGAATGAGGATACACTTTTACCGGTCAACTTGTTTGGCTGCGCAGTATGTGAAATGATATTCCCTGTTACGCTGCTGGGATTGGCTGACGTGGACGATTTGTCACTACTAGGCTCACCGGTTCCTACTCTTACACGTTCCCGGTTTGAGATGCCCGGTCTGCGCCTAGCACGATTGATGTTGTATGCTGCGTATGTAGCCTCTACCGCTGTTATGGTTTTTTAGAAGACTAAGTAAGTGACTTTTATTTGGAGGCATATGATCTATGATGATCCGATGTATTTACGGTTGTATTTTTATTTTTTCATGTCATAGGTCATGGTCTCAGATCATGACTTTTTCATGAAGTTTGGGGTACACCCCATTGTCTTCGTTCTAATCTCAAGTCGAAAAAATACTTGGAGTTAGCACAAAGTTTTGTAATTTTCTTTTTAATTTAATGCATAATATTTACGAAAAAAAATAGAGGTTATGAGTTTGTTCCTAACGACATTGATGATAAGGGGAAAAATGTGAGAGATGTCCTGGGGGAGTTTTGAAAAATGCGGTTGTTATTCTCCTTCCAAATAAAATAGACTGTGGCCGTGAGAGAGAGCCGTTTAGAAAGTGCCAAGAAATTTTTCC
>JAOVVI020011808.1:0-12496 GCA_028571085.2 Nepenthes alata | reverse complement strand
GATTGATGTTCTCACTATATGCTATCTCATTAATCGTATGCCCTCTGATTTGGAGGGAGTCTCACCTTTTTCTCTTCTTTTTTCATCCATTCCACCATTTTTGTTGCCTTTAAGGATTTTTGGGTGTGTGTGCTATGTTCATAGGATTTGGGGGCCATAGTTCTCCCAAAAGAGATGTACTTTGTACATCTCCAATTGCCACCATTGAGAGAAAATTTAATGGTAGAGATTTTAATTTAAAAAAAATTTTATGTATAGTATTTTTTATAATATTAATGTCCATTAAATATTTAACTAAATAGTAAAAAAAAAATGAAAAAAAAAATCATTTCAATAATTTTTTAAAATTTTTAAATATTATTAGTTGGATTTTTTTTATCCAATAAGTGAGAAGGAGATGCACCCACCGCAAATCCATGTTCATAAACATGGAGCTGGTTTTGATAAGTCGATCTACTAAATGTGTATTTATTAGTTACTCTTAAGTGCAGATATCACATTTGATGAATCTGCACCGTACTTCTTAAAAGAGGCCCATATCTGATATCTATTCCTTATTTTCCAATTGGAGTTTCCTCTAATAACCCTACAATACGTTCATCTATTGTTAACTCTCTTCCTCCTATTGATAAAACTATCCCGTTATGTTCTGTCACGAGCCGCGATGATCAAACTAATCCTTCAAAGATTTATACTTGACGACCACATACTGCTGCACATTGGCCAATTTGTTTGTCGTTTGTAGATCTTGCACCTTCAGATTATGAAGATCTACCCATTGCTCACCGCAAAAGTAAATGTGCTTGTGTCACACAACATCCTATTACCCAATATATTTCAATTGATTCTTTATCGTCATCTTTCTTGTATTTTACATCTCAACTTTTTAGTGTAGTTATCCTTACAACTGTCAAAGAAGTGTTATTTGACCATAGGTGCAGGAAGGCAATGGAATTATAAATAGTAGCCTTGCATGGCAATGAAATGTGGGTGCTTATTCGTTTACCACATGACACGTGCACCATTGGTTGCAAATTGGTTTTCGTACCTAAATTTAATCCAGATGGCTCTATTGACCGCTTGAAGGCTCGATTAATTGCTTAAGGTTACACGCGATTCTACAATATTAACTACAATGAAACTTTCTCACTTATAGCTAAGATGCCCTCGATTTGGGTTCTAATTTCTATAGTTGTTGACCTTGAGTTGCTTTTTTCTGATTAGATATTAAGAATGTGTTTCTTAATGATGACTTGTTTGAAAAAGTTTACATGAAGCAACCTCCAAGGTTTGCTGGTCAGGGGGAGTACAAGAGTCATGTTTATAGATTGAAGGAGTTGTATGTACTAAAATAGTGACCCAGAGTATAGTTGGGAAAGTTTTCAAAGGTTATTTTCAAGTTCGGTCTACATTATTGTCACAAGGACAACTCAGTATCCATTTTCGAAAGAATATAGGATGTATTATTTTTGTAGTCTATATTGATGATATTGTTATCACTTAAAATGATGTAGATGTTCCTACAACAATGCTTTCAAACAAAAGATATAGGAAAGCTTCATTTCTTTTGGGGGTAGAAGTTGCTAAATCTCGATATGTACCTAATTTATTGCACAGATTGGCCTCCTTGGTACTTGTCCGATAGATACTCCTATGGGCCCTAATCTAAAACTCCTAAAGGTTGGACATTTATTCAAAGATCCAAGTCAATATTGTTAGCTAGTTAGAAAACTAAACTATCTTCTTATTACCAGACATGATATTTAATATGTAGTTAGTATTGTAAGTCAGTTTTTTAGAACTCCTCGAGTTCCCCATTGGTAAGCTGTTGTGTATTATTAAATATCTAAAGAAAGCCTTGGGGCTTGGGATATTACATAGATTAAATAGACATCTTTGTGTAAAGGAGTTATAGATGCAGGCTAGATAGTCTCTTCCTCTAGTAATGATCTATTATGGGTATTGTATCTTTCTTCGGGGTAGTCATGTTCCATAAAAAAGTAAAAAGCAAACTATGATAGCAAGATCAAGTGAAAAGCACAATACGGGGTGATGACCCACACTACGAGTGGGCTCACATGGTTACAATATTTTTTTTTAGAAAATTGGTTTTTCTCCTCTAACTCCTATACCATTGATTTTTGATAATCAAGTTGCAATTCATATCGCATTAAATCTAGTATTTCATGAAAGAACCAAACACATCAAGTTTGATTGCCATTTTGATTGAAACAAGATTGTGAATGGGGTTATACGCATCTAATTCATAAAGTTAGGAGATCAACTTGCTGATAATTTTACAAAGTCTCCTAATAGTAGTCGGTTTAAATTTATTTGCTCTAAGTTGGGTTAGAATGACATTTACACACCTGTTTGAGGATGAATGTTAAGGAGATAAGCAAAATATACAAGCAAGAAGATTATGATTGGCAAAAATCAAGGAAGATATTATTTTTCTTTATTTTGTAACCATTTCCTTTATTGTAATCTTTCATTTTTCGATCTAATGAGAGAAGGGGAAGGAAGGGATTATCTTCTCTACTTACCACATTCATCTAAACTCTAATTACAACATGTTGTAACAAAAATATACGCTTGATCTTTTGAGAGAAACTAATAACTTGTGTAGCAAGGCATCAAGTGCCCCAGTTGATCCAAACCACAGGCTGGGAGAAGAGGCTAAGGATCATCCGGTTGATTGAGGAAGATATTGACTTGTGGGGAAATTGATCTACCTCTCAAATACTTGACTGGATATTATATACGTAGTTGCACAATTAGACAATTTATATATAAACCCAGAAACAAAACATACGCAAGTTGTTCAGAAAATTCAACATTATTTAAAGGATACTATTCAAGAAAGGTGAGGAACTATAACTAGAGGCATACATTAATATGGACTATGCAGGTTCCCTATTGGACAAGAGGTCCACATTTGGTTACTGCACGTTCCTCTCAAAAAACCTACTCACACTGGAGAAAGCAAGAAATAGCCCGAGGTAGCAAGATCAAGTCTGAAGGCTGAATTTAGAGCTATGGCATTAGGTAATGTGAACTACTATGGATGAAGATAATTCTTAGTAACATGAAAATAAGAATTAAGGAATTAATGAAACTCTATTATGACAATAAATTAGTTATCAATATTGCTAACAATTCATATAACATGACTGAACCAAACATATTGAGGTGAACATAATATTTATCAAGGAAAAATTAGATAGTGGTCTCATTACTACTCCATATATACCATCAAGCAAACAACTAGAAGATGTACCAACGAAAGGTCTACCTACTTCAAGATTTTAGGAGCTTACTGTTAAGCTGTAAATAGAAGACATCCACTCACCACCTTGACGAAGAGTTAGGAAATAACAATAACACTTGGACAAGATCTTTTCCAAGTCAAATTGATTCCCTGGACAGATTAAAGAATATTTGGTGCTGATTTTATTTGATAGGAAATCCTTTATTATCTCTTTACTCGATTATATGTGGATCATTTTCTCTCTTTCTAGATCTTTTAGATTATAAACATCTCCATATATCTTTTCTTATTCTTTCTTAATTTGTACAATACGTTGTATAAGAACAATTAATTTTCTATATCATTTTTATTTCTTATCAAATGAATGGCATCTTCTTCTAGAAATCCTAGCTATTCTTAGCATGATAGTAGGGAATCTCATTGCTATTACTCAAACATGCATGAAATATATGCTTGTATATTTGTCCATAGGTCAAATTGAATATTGCAGGTATCATATAAAAACACCAAAGAGTTTTCAAGACAAAAGTTATCCTATAGATGTGGTGTATGCCTATTCGAATTGTAAAACCCTTATGAATAATATACATGAGAATTACTTATTCTTTTAGGGCATTGATTGTTGGAATTGGAAATTTGTTTTTTCATAGTAATGTCATTGAGTGGCGTGTAACCACACAATTTCCAAATTCTGTAATTATTTTTTACTAAGAGGGCAGGGATGGGAATGGGCTTAAAGTTGGCTGAATAAGAGAGGATTGTAGCAGT
The DNA here is from genome assembly GCA_028571085.2 of Nepenthes alata. NCBI lineage: Eukaryota > Viridiplantae > Streptophyta > Magnoliopsida > Caryophyllales > Nepenthaceae > Nepenthes > Nepenthes alata. Next base: position 8,457 of record JAOVVI020011808.1, on the reverse strand, counting down.
TAAGAGAGTAATTTATCAATTTCATCCTTTCAATGATGGCTGTCTGTAGAGTCTCAGGTTTACTTGTTTGGCATTAGGAACTGATGGGATATGATGGTCATGTAATTTTTGTGGAGGAAGGTTTGTGGGCTCATCAAGAACATCTTGACATTGGGACAGTAATGATTGCAAGGGGGGACAATGAGTACCTGTTGATCAGATGATGTGAATGCAAAGAATTGAGCCACAACTCCACCATGGGACAACAACTGGAGTGATTAGCCAGTTATAACAGATGAGGATGCTTGATCTTTTGTTCCTTAAAGCTCAATCGGTTGACCATTTGGAAAGTGTTTTTGAGTTTGTGGAGCTCAAATAAATTGGGATTGTAAGCACTCAACTAGTCTACACCTAGCATCATATCACCCTTACCAATTGGTTGGACTCAGATTATTTTGTTACCATTAGCTACAGTGGCAACTAGAGGAATTATTTTTTCCAAGGTTGCTTTTGCTGTTGCCGTGATTTTAGTGTCTAGGAAGCTAGGAGTCCTCTCGCAATCAATTAAGATAGTCAAGGGATGCTTCTGTGAATGGCCTTTAATTTGGATCATCTTGTTGGAAGGGTTTCCAGATAATGCTTCATTGAGATACCTATATGCTAATCCCATTTAATCTGCTATTTAGGATTTTTATTCTGATTCTCTTCCTGACCGTCAGTATCATCACCAAGGGCATTCAACTACCCTTCTTACATTTGTTTCTGGGGGTGAATCTGTCACAGCATTTGACACATATACCTATTCATGGCTCTCTTTTGACCGAGGGTGAATGTGGTGTATGGGCTCTCCTGTGATCGAGGGTTCGGGTGGTGTGTGGAATTGGAGGGTTTGTTGGAATGCATTTGGCTGTTTGTGATGGAAATGATGGGTTACTCACATAGTTAGCTGTGTTGTATTTTGGCTGGGGGCTTTGAGGGTTTCTTGAAAAGGGCATCCAAAGGGTATTCTTGAAGTCTTGCAAGTCCTAATGCCTGAGTGAGGGTTGAGTGTTAAAAATCTTTACCATAGGTCATAATTCTGGTTTGAGGCCACTCATGAAGCTAAATATGTAGTAAGATTCAGTGAGAGTATGGTGCTACAAGTGATAGTTTTGAAACCATATTCCTGCCTTGCCACTGAGGTGCATAGCAGCAACTTTGAGTTTGGGAGGTTCTTGGATGTGGTAAAGGTAGTATTTGTTAAATTTTCTCACCCAAATTCTTGGATTATCATCATAAAAGGGTGGAAAGTCCAATTTAGGAAAATAACTTATGTTGAGCATCTGGTTGTGGTAGGACAATGAGATCTCTAGCATCTGGATGCTGAAAATAGGACCTAATACTTTGGATGCTGGAAATGAATGTTCTTCCTGTGGTGGTGGTGTTGTCATAATCCAGCCCAGTTTACTATATAAAACATAGCTGTCCGGACTGTGACATTGACTCTCAATAACGTTTCTCCATCTCAACATAAACAATAATCATCAAGCCTTAACATAATAAACCCCCTTGACACAACCAGGTTACAACCATAAAATGTCCATAACAAGGCCTTAGCCTCAACATAAAATAGTGGAATGAAAAAGTCCAATTACAACCATAAAATAAATGCTTAAACTAGGTAAACTAAGCAATCATCTTGTGGAAGTCCTCAACCTCTAACTCAATCGGCTAAGTCACTTCACAAGCTATGTCCTTGAAATACCGGTATTAATTTGGAATAATAGAAAATATAAGGAATGAGTCGAATACTTGGCAAACAATATATATCTGAAGCCAAAGCATTGGGAACAAAATATGCTCAAGAACTCCAATATTAAAAAGCTGCAAAAGCAAGATATGGCAATATATCATATATCAACACAAGCAACAATCCCCGCTAACAACACAAGTCAATCATAAATCACAATAAGAGATCATGAACAGCAAGATCTCAATAGATTGCCATCAATACGGATTCCACTGAACCCCAAGGTCATCAACAATTTAGATTCCTCCAAATACCAACGCAAATGAGGTCTCATCACATCAAAGAGATATCAATAGAATCTCCTTGGATTTTATTTTGCCACTATGAACCAAAGGCTAACCTATTATTCCCCCTAAGTTGCACGACGTTACACGACATCAGCGATTTGATATGCAATGATCTCTGCTCTCTTGAGACTTTTCCCCACTTTACATAGTAGTAGTTATTACAGAAAATCTCTAGCACCCATGGCATGACTATATCCCTCGCCAATATCCCACAGTATCCCATGATGATGTTTACATGGCTATAATATCCCTCTTCAAGGTCAATAGACCTCTATCACACCAGATGTAGAATTGGTGTCAAACAAATGTAAATTATTCTAAATTTTCTTGGACTCTCTTTTAATCCAACATATTAAAATTTTCGTACATTCTCATTAACTTATCCATAGATGACAATAATAATAGTATCAATATAACAATTGAATAAGTGAGTCTAGGAATTATAATGAATCGAAACATGACAAATCTCATGAGTACCCAAGTATCCTAACCGACCATTATATAACTCATCGAAATCCCCATGACTTCATATCTCTTGGAATATCACCCCCTGGATTTCAACACTTGCGTCGCATCTAACATTTATATATGTTGTATCAATGCATCAATATATACCTCTATTGTATTTATCAACTATGATCTTAAATTCTTCGATGTACTTTGACCCCGTGATGACTACAGTTAAAACCGTGAGACATAGATAGAAACCATGAGTATACCGCTGGAGAGGCACTCATGTTGTAGATTTCATTGACACTTTTAGAGGCAAACCGCAGGTATGCCTCAAGGTGGGCGCTCATGCTGCAGGGGTAAATGACACTTTTAGAAATCTCTTTGGCTTCAATCACTCTACATGAGCTTGGTGTTTTCTTTCAGAGTCACGATAACATGGGCTACAGATCTCACTGCAAATCTAGTTTTCCAGACCCACACAAAGTGCCTGGAAATCAATTATCACTTTGTCAGAGAAACAGTTTACCGAAGATCTTTGTAGGTTCGATTTATTTCCAGCAAGGACCAACTTGCTGATGGTCTCACCAAGCCTTGGTTTCTGTCGGCTACTCTCGTCTACAATCTAAATGCAAGGTTCTTCCGTCCTCATTGAGTTTGTCAGGATGTGTGAAGGAATCTCTATTTTCCAATCAAGAGATCCATGATTCCAAGGGATAGTGATATTGCTAGTTTAAGGAAACCATTACACATTTTAGGCCTAATTGTTATAAAACTGTTTTAGTTATTTCTCCGCTGCTTATGAGTGTGAAAGAGACTTCATCTAATCTCCATTGTCTTTAATCATCAACTGTTCAAAAAATTTTAAACTTCTAGCTTCAAAGCCACCGGACTAAATCAAACCAAACCATGCTCCACCGCTTGGCCTAAGCCTATGTTTGGCATGTCAATTTCAGTACTCAACACAATTTCATGCCAACTTTCCATTTTCTTTGTTGACCAATGGATTTTTGACACCCTGCAAAGATGATAGGGATTGTAATAGTTTACAGTGGTTCCGGCAATGCTGCTGTCTAGTGGTGGATTTACATAATGCATAAATACTAATAATATTCTCAACATTTCTCTCTATTTTTTTAAAACAATTATTCTCAATATTTATTTTTTTAAATTTTATTTACAGTTTTTATTTTAGTACAAATTATATACTACGACCACATTGCAGTTATGTAGCATATAGGCAATGCCAAGATCTCCAACATTGTTAAGTAAATATTTAGTTTCAATCTTTTACATCATGTGGCATCAAAATATGAATTTTGGCAAAATTTTTTGCATTTGTAAAATTGGACTAAAATATATGGTGACAATAAAATTGAGAAAACTAAAAACAAAAGGTTGGAAAAAAAGAAAACATCAGTTAATTTTTAGCATTTTCTCTGTTTTTTTGTTTTTTCATTTTGGTATCTCTCTCTTGCTTTTATTGTCCCATCTGCTACTAGTACTCATTTTGCATTGCTTTTTCATTATTTTTTATTATACTTTTGCTATTCAGTTCCATTTCTTGTTTGATTTATGCTTTATGAAGCTCCTCTCTGTCTTCACCTTTCTGTCAACCACCATCTTCCTCCATAATTTTTACTGTCCTGATTTTTTGTATTATCTGCAACATTATGGAGCTTAGCTTGAAGATAGTGCAGTGCGCATTGTATTCTGCTGCCCACTAATATTTATGCAGCATTTTCTAGGCGGTCTTATTGTTACATTGTTCTGGGCATTTATTAGTTAATTGGATTTCTTTTTATCAAAATTGTTTGTTTGTTTGTTGCGATTGATGGATAAATCATTATCAATTGACATATCGTGAGAAAGATGTATGTGAAATTATGTTACTTTCATCTAATATATTTTTTAATTTTTATATTAATTTCATCTTATATATCTTAAAATTTGTTTATATGGGATCTCCCTTTTGGGATCGCATTCTGATTCCACCACAGTTGATGCTGCCAGCCCTTCTTTTTCGGGTCCATTGTGAGTCCCATTGCTATGGGCACCTGCAACTTGTATTTAATCTCATAGTAACATACAGATAGAGACAAATAGTGGATTTGGGGTTATCTACGGTAGCTCTTGAAGCCTCTTAGTGTCACTTCAATACCCAATGTGTAGGAGATTTTGAGGCAGAGCCTACTTGTAGTTATAGCACCTTTAAAATATTTAATGGAATTCCTTTATGAGAAGGTATTCCTTTTGGTTATCTTCGCTTTTATTAATGATAAAGATGTTGATTTTGTATTGGCTTGATGGATTTTGTTGATCTTTTGCTTACAGATGATAAAAAATATATATATATAGGATAGACACAAAGGGAATGCAATGGGAGCTGGGAGTGGTCCAAGGCTTTCTGGAATGCAGAAGCAAGTGCTTAGCCTATATAGAGGGTTTCTTCGAGCAGCGCGCTCAAAAAATCCTGACGATAGGCACAAGATAGAATCAATTGTGTCAGCTGAATTTCGGCTCAAATCCAAGCAAATTGATCGGAAGAACTTTGTTTACATTGAATATTTACTCCGCCTCGGTAAGAAGCAGCTTGATCAGCTCAAGAGCCCTGGTACCGTGAGTTTATCTTCCCTGAATGTGGCCGACTACAAAAGTAGGGAATTATAAGCCCCGGTGCATAGATATAAGGGTTTCATCTTCTCAGTGTCTTGTATGTATTGGAATGTTTAATATGTTTATTCATTCTGATGATGATCGGAAAAATAATGAGTGGTTTTGGTTTCCCCCTAGTTTATTAACGCTTACTGTGTGCTATCATAAAATCTTTCCCTGGAATTTTCTTCCACTTCAGTGAAGAAAATACCAGGCAGAAGGCATTTCACAACGTGGGATTCTTTGGTTTTTTTTTTTTTTTTGGTCGGGGGGAATACTGTTGGTACTGTCATCCGTGGACAGCAACCAGGCCGTTATTTATCAATATGTAGGTATCCTCAAACTTGTCGGTGGTAATCTTCTCAGCTTCGATAGGCTCCAGGGAATCTGCATGTTGGACCAGCAGCAGCACGAAATGAGACGTAAAAAAAATCACCTGAGGAAGTCTACGAATGCTACACTGTTACTTGCTCTGCGGCCTGGAGCCCTGCTTATTTTCCTTTCCGTTATTTTCGTGCAGTTGGGAACACTTGCTTCATCCATCCCTTATTATCGCATATATTTTGCTGTGAGTTGTGTTCGTAGATGATCTACAGGAGGTCTAAGTCGAGCAGTGTGTGAGAGCGAGCATACACGCCACACCATTTTTGCCAGAAACGGCAGAAACATATATTTTGCTCCCCAAGTACTCGGCCCGGCAAGCTTAGGAATGACGAGGCTTTTTTGGGCTACTTGTCCTGGTATTTATTTCTTATTTATTTGTTTTGGCATTTGAATCGGGGGATGTGTTGGGCTGTAATCTTGGAAGGCTTTTAAGAAATGGGGGGAAGAAACTCTTTGCCGCCTTATCACCCTCTCTGTACAGAGAGGGGGACGCGGCATTTGAAGGGAGGGAGAAAGGAATGAGAGGGACATAAGGGATAGACGAGGTAAACAGGCAGGAAGGAAGAGAGGCAGAAAGGGGGGAGAGAGAGAAGAAAGGAAGAAGGGGGCTAAGCAGACACAACCAGAGAGAGAGAGAGAGAAATCTATGTTGTTTTTTTTTAACATAGAAAAATCTAAATTTAAGATGAAAATCTTGCTCCCTAGAAAGGGAACAGAGCATAAATATTATTTTCCCTTGTTTTTTAGTGTTATGGAAATGTAAGAAAGATGGCTGTTGTGGTCTGTTCAGATTTTTAAGTTATAAAAATAAGTTGGTTACTTTACTATTGTATTGTTGTCTTAGTTTGTTATTTCAAATATTTAGGTATCGTCTATCTTATTAATTTTTAGTCGATTTTTTTAGTTTTAAGCTTTTATATTTTTCTGTTATCTTTACATTACTGATGTAGTAAGTTACTTCATCATTTGTTGTCGTGTTTAAAAGATGTTATTTAGTTTAGAAAAAAAAGAAAAGAAAAGGGTTTAAATTAATTCTATTTTAATCTAAAAAAAAAAGAACTGAGATTGTTTGGGCTAGAGTTTAATTAAAAGTTCTACCACGTCTGAGTTATTTCAGTCCTGCAAAACTTGGTCTTAGATTTAGTTCATTTTCGAGCAGTCTTTAAAATTAATTTAATTTAGTTATATCCTAGATTAGCTATATTTAAAATATTTTACCTTTCGGTCCAAATGTAAAATTTTATCTTATACCATTCGCAAGTATTTTCGTCACTTCTTCAGCCAATCTAGTGTTATATTGACAATAGAGTATTTGAATATGCTGTAGGAATTAAAATTTCACATATTGATATATTTCATTAATAGATTATAAATTCTAATTAATATTGCTTTTATTTATTATCCAATCGTGCATGCTGGCTCTATCGCCCTCCCGATTTTTAAGTTTAGCAAATGAACTTTTTTAACTCTCTAATTTTCCAACTTATTTCTCTCTTTACCTAAGGTCGGCATTCTATCATTATATAGATATTTGTTTTCCAGTAATCTAATTTTTGTAAATTTATTTGTGATACTCTTCAACCTTTTAACTTCCTGACTTTTAATTATATAATATAACATGGTATAAATATTTGATTAGAATAAAGTTTGAAATAAAATCAATTTTTTTCCGCCAAAAACGCTATGCAACTTTTAAAAGGATTATGCTAAATTTTTGTACATTTGTGAGATTAAAAATCCTATACCTATTAGGGCTAGGATAAGTTTTTATCATTGTTGCCAAAAAAGAGTGACTGTTTTACATCAAATATTGCTCTATAAAAATATATATATATATATGTTCTAAAGATATATGAAAATGTATATGGAACACTTTATTACTATTTGCATCTAACATGACATAGCACTCTGTGTTGCATCGTGCTACCATGACATTAACTGAACTTCAACCTCAAGTCAAGAATAATTCAGTTGTTAACCTAATTTCATGCTATGAATTTAGAGAATTCCTATTAGCATATGAAGGATTTTGAAGAAATTTGTGGAGCCCTTCGTAGATCATATGCGTTTGATGACGTAGTACATATGTAACTATTTTTATTCTCTCTCAAAGATAAAATTACTACGTGGCCAAATTCTCTTTAAACCAAGATTTGTTTCCATTTGCTTGAAAATATCCAAAAAACAATTTTGAAGAAATATTTTTTCACACATCGGACTCATACTTTATAAAAATAAATTATGATTGTTTCTCAAAAGCTCAATGAAATATTTTATCAATATTGTCAAAGCTATAAGAATCTGCCCAATATTTATCCGTATTATTGATTCAAGTTATGGGGTATTATTATTATTATTATCATTATTTTATAAATTTTTAACTTCTCAAATGTTTCAATTTGGTTGAATAATGTGCAACGAAAATTTCTTTAATAAGAATCCCAACAAAGACTATAAATATTTTGAGAAGTCTAGCCAAAAAGGCTCAATTTTGGGATTCAACTTTCCCACCTAATTGCAAACCTAAGACTTTTAATGAGTTTGGTGGTAAATTTCATCTAAGAGACTCCGTTAATATAAACATTAGACCTGTTATTATTATAAAAAAAATTAGAAACCTTAAAGATAAAAAAGAAAAAAATTTATATCGTATATGATAGAAGGTCCACAATTTATTATATTTGTAATAATCTACTACACAAGCTCGAGAATTGTTCTACTTACCCATTCTCAAAGAAATCCTAAAAGACTTGTCAGATGTCATATCATTTTTTAGAAAACTATTTTAAGGTCCTTTAGAGGAAGCAATCCATTTTTAGAGACTTATAATCCACAGTAAAGGAATCACCTAAAATTGAGTTAGAAAAATTAAGGACTTCTCTGCAATTTCCAGTCCCACCACAATATTGCACT
>JAOVVI020011807.1:0-12497 GCA_028571085.2 Nepenthes alata | reverse complement strand
AGATTCTAACGAGAATAATGGGTATCGACACAAAATACCCACTCAAATCTAACAAAATATCGAAAGAGAACGAGAAGTGGATATGAGAACACTTGCCTCGACGCATGCTTTCACTTTTATACCTGGCTCTTTTACGGATCTGGACTCCTGGGCTCGATCTCCCTTCTTCTCTTTCTAGAACCGCGTTCTCTCTCTCTAAAAACCCTCGAGCACCCAAAAAATGAGGGAGAAGGAAGCTGATCGCATATTTATACTACGCGCACTAGTCGAGCGCAGCTCTAGCGGCCAGAAGGCAAGGGGTGCCTCTAGCACACACGCTTGAGCCATGGCTCGAGCGCCCAGTAGGCGCAAGCCTGCTGGCAGGGCTTCAGCAGCCCGGACCCGAATAATTTTCTTGATTTTTCTTCCGATACCAAACCTTAATGTTTACATCAGATTAGTATTAATCATTATCATACTAATCACCTAAATATTATCAAGTTCTTAAATCCGAAACCTCACAGCCACAGCTTACACACGGCCAAAGAGGGCAATGAGGCAAAGCGCCCTAAGCGAGTGGATTGGCCCAGGAAGCCTCCAGACCTGTAGGCGGGCGAAAGAGGGACAACGACAGTCGCCGCTCCACAAAGCGCCGTAAGTAGCCATGGTCCCCGCTAGGCCCCAGGAAGGACCGTTGGAGGACGTCCCTGACTCCCCTGAACAAAACTTGTACCAACATCCTGATGCAATCCAGGATGAAAAGTTCTTCATGTGGCCGAAAATACCGAAAGGTCCCAGCGACAGCGATCAGACTAAATACTGCAAATTTCACCACTGCTTGGGACAATCTACTGAGAACTGCTGGATCCTACAACATGAGATAGAGGACCTGATCCGTCGCAGACACCTCAAGCGGTATGTGAAGAGTTTGGGATAGGCCCCCGCAACCTCAGAAGGTGAGCCGCCGAGAGGCCGCACGGCCGCCGACGTGGTCAATATGATATCCGCCACAGCCGCTGGGGATGCCGGGTGAAGGGAGCCAAGGCCGACTTCCAACAACAAGCGTTCTAGGATAGGGGATAGGAGTGATGTCATTTGCTTTAGTAGCGACGATATGACTCATGTAACATTCCCCCACACTGATCCCCTTATTGCATCCGCCCTCGTTTCAGATGGTACGACCAACTACCAACTGAAATGAGTTTTCATTGATAATGGAAGTTCGTAGAATTTACTATATCTTGGTGCTTTCTTTAAGCTTGGATTGAGGCAAAGCCAAATGAAGGCCACCGGCGGACCCCTGTATGGCTTGGACAATGAACTGGTCTTAGAGGTTACTATAGGAACCTACCCGTGCACGATGATGCTGGACCTGGCGTTCCTCGTAGTCTACCTACCATCCGTCTACAACACCATATTGGGCAGACCATTCCTCACGGCCTTTGGGGCCGTAACATCGATCCCATACCTAAAGGTGAAGTTCCCCACCCCGCGGGGTGTGGGAGAAGTACTCGGGGACCAGGAGATGGGATGGACGTGCTACCTATCCCAGATCAATCCCATGACACCGTACCATCTGGATGAAGATCTTGACCTCCGCGATGAAACCCTACTATAGAATGCCCAATTAGGAGAGGCCAGCGAAGCAGTCCCTTTGAGTCCCTCCGAACCAAAAATGTGCATCCATGTGGGCACGTCTCTCCAGCCCGCAGAACGTGAACGACTAATTACCTTCCTTAGGGCAAACTCCGATGTGTTCACGTGGGTTCCCACTGATATGCCCGGGATATTGGCCAAAGTTATTGTCTACAAGCTGGGCCTTGACTCATGCCGCAAGCCTATTCGGCAGAAGCACAGGAACCACTCCATCGAGAAGTTGATCGCCATAAGAGAAGAGCTGAAGAGACTCCTGGACGCCGGGTCCATCCGGGAGGTCCAATATCCGGAGTGGCTATCAAATATCGTGCTGGTAAACAAGAGCAATGACTAGTGGCGGATGTATATCGACTTAACAGATGTGAATAAGGCCTGCCCCAAGGACAGTTTCCCTCTCCCCAGGATCGATCACCTCGTGGACTCCACGTCCAGACACGAGCTCCTGAGTTTCATGGATGCATACTCTGGCTACAACCAGATTCAGATGCATCCTAAGGATGAGAAACATACCTCTTTTATGACGGACCAAGAGACATACTGCTACAAGGTAATATCGTTTGGCCTCATGAATGCCAACGCGACCTATCAGCGCCTGGTGAACAATATGTTCGAGAGCCAGATTAGGAGAAACATGGAAGTGTACATCGACGATATGCTAGTAAAGAGCAGAATTGCCCACGACCACATCAGCAACCTAGAGGAGACATTTTAGATCCTCCGGCGGCAGGGGATGAAGCTCGACCCCGCCAAGTGTACCTTCGGAGTGACCTCGGGGATGTTCCTGGGCTTCATCGTATCCCAGCGTGGCATCGAGGCCAACCAGGAGAAGATCAAGGTCATCCTCGACCTGAGCCCCCCGCGGATGATAAAAGAAGTGCAGAAACTCACCGGGCAAGTAGCGGCCCTCTCACGATTCCTCGCTAAGCCAGCGGAGAAGTATCTCCCCTATTTTATTGCGCTGAGGGGCACCAAGTCGCAAGGGTTTTGGTGGACCGAGGAATGCGACGAAGCTTTCAAAGAGTTGAAGACGTACCTTGCCAGCCCACCGCTCCTGAGCTCGCCGTGCGAGGGCGAGGACCTTTACCTCTATTTGGCAACGTCGGCAACGGCCCTCAGCTCCGTGCTAGTCGGGGAGCACGAGGGGGCGCAGCGGCCGATATACTACATGAGCCGGGTGCTAACGGATGTAGAGGCCCGCTATCCGCACACAGAAAAGATGGCGCTGGCCCTCATCTTTTCTGTGCGGAAGCTGCGGCCCTACTTGCAGTCACACCGGATCATCGTGCTGACGGATCAACCCTTGAAGTTGATCCTGCAGGGGCGGTTGGTCAAGTGGGCCGTCGAGCTAGGAGAGTTTGACGTGGAGTTTTGGCCCCAGCCAGCCATAAAGGGACAAGCTCTGGCGGATTTCATTGTCGAAGCAACTACCCCAGCTCCGGAAGATGCCGACAACTCTGGAGACGTGGGAGATCACGACACTCCGGTATGGACCCTGAACGTGGATGGGTCGTCCACCCAGGTTGGCAGCGGAGCCGGAGTCGTGCTGAGGACACCAGAGGGCACGGAGATTGCATATTATCTCACGTTAGCCTTCCCAACCACCAATAACGCAGCGAAATACGAGGCCCTCCTCACAGGCCTTTGCTTGGCCAAGGAATGTTCCGCGAAGTCATTGTTCGTACACAGCGACTCTGAGCTTGTGGTCAACCAGGTACAGGGGAACTTCGATGCGTCAAACCCACAACTCGTGAAGTACTTGGCGAAGGCGAAGACCCTGATCCTTGAATTCGAACGAGTCGTGATCAAGCACATTTCCTGGTCCGACAATGAGAAGGCTGATCGGCTAGCCCGGTCCACGGCCACCGGATCTTGGGAGCAGTATTCCCGGGAGCCACGAGAAGTCCTAACCGCGCCTAGTATCGATGTCGCGGACCAAGAAATGCTGCGGATAGATGCAGAAGCCAACTGGATGACGCCGTACATGAAATACCTGACCGAGGAAACTCTCCCCGATGAGGCCAACGAGGCCAAGCGGGTCAAGAAGACCGCAGCTTGCTACACGCTCCTCAGCGGAAGGCTATACAGGTGGGGATACTCCACTCCTCTCCTGAAATGCCTTATTCCGAAGAAGCTGAGTACACCTTGAGTGAGGTACACCTGGGGTTATGCGGCTCGCACGTCGGAGGCAAGAACCTCGCATTCAAGGTCATGCGACATGGATTCTACTAGCCGACCATGAAGCGAGATGCTATGGAGTTCATCAAAAAGTGAAAGTCCTGCCAGGTCCACAGCACCAGGATGCATCAGCTGCACACCAAGTTGCACTACCTCCAGTCCCCGTGGCCATTCGCGTAGTGGAGACTCGATATCCTCGGGCCATTGCATCTTGCTTCCGTGCAGAGGAAATTCCTGATCGTGGGAATTGATTACTTTACCAAGTGGGTAGAGGCTGTCCCTCTAGCCAAAATTATCGAGCCGAATGCGACGGAATTCCTCCGCCAGGGTATCGTTTGCCGCTTTGGGATCCCCGAGGTCATAGTGACTAACAACGAGACCCAGTTCACCGACAAACATTTCACGAGGTACTACAGTGGCCTTCGCATCAAGCTGGCCCACACGTCTGTGGCCCACCCCCAGTCAAACGGACAGGTTGAGGTCACCAACCGCACGTTGTTACACGGACTAAAAACCAAGCTGGAGGATGCAGGGGGCTCCTGGGTCAAGGAGCTGCCGTCCGTACTTTGGTCGTACTGGATGACCCCTCGGGAGCCGACGAGAGAGACGCCCTTCAACCTCTAGTTTGGGACTGAGGCTCTGGTCCCCGTCAAGGTGGGGACGCCAAGCCTACGAGTCGAATGTTTCGATCTAGCCACCAACTCGTAGAGGCTCCAGGAGAACCTAGACCTGCTCTCCGAGGTCCGGAACACGTCGCAAATGCGAACCGCCGCTTACCAACAGCGCGTCATGCGATATTATAACAAGCGGGTGAAAGCACGCCCTCTCGAGGTTGGAGATATGGTCCTCGAGAGTGTAGAGGCAGCGGGTAAGACCGCAAACAGGAACAAGCTCTCCCCGAGATGGGAGGGTCCGTTCCTCATCTCCGCAATCCTCCAAAGTGGAGCGTACAAGCTACGCGCCCAGAACGGCAAGCTGGTCCCCCAGACCTAGAATGCTGCCAACTTGAGGAAGTATTATCAATAACGCTGCGCTAACCCAGGTAAGATGCACACGCGCACCATATTGAATGTTTGTACATACGTTATGCCTTTGGTTAATAAAATTAGTTTCCCTATTATTCTGCATCTCCATCTGTGTGAAATGTTGGCATGCATAGCATTCTTAAACCAAAATGACCTAGACTGCCCCTAAGTCGACAGGACTATCATCCGTCCGTAAAGCAAACCCTTGGCCAAGCGCCAAGCGGCCTGTAAGCGGCCACTGCGAACCTCGCCCGCACGACGGGCAAGTCTGAAAGGACACTTATCTATCAGGGCTTAGTGCCAGTTGACCCAAAGCGGTCAAAATATTAGGCCGGGGGGCTTTGGAAGCTTCCCCATTTCCGGCCAACAAAAACTTTACGGGGCAAGTATCACAGCCGTGCGGCGACCTTCTCACGCAAAAGAGAGCACCCTCAGTCTACAATGGTCGAGGGCTAGGACCTTAAACTTGGTAATTATAACGCCTTGATCAGGGGCCACACACCTCCTGCGGATGCACGCGACCAAGGCCTAGACTAGGAGTCCGGTTTTCGTGGCCTGAAAACCTGGTTGACCCTTGTTGTGGCTCCACGGGACTCGCGACGACATCCACTTCACCGGATCGAGCTTCCCATCAAACGCGTGAGATGTGAAGACATCCTCTGATGAAGGACGAGCACAGCGCAAGAAGGCGCCTGATTAGGGCCTTGGCGACAATAGCTCTGCGAGCTTAGCATTCGAATGCGGGGCATAACCCCACGGATCACATTAAACAAAAGGTGCGATCCAATATATCACATTGGAAGACAATGTGTGCAAAAGAGAAAGAAGTCACCCTTTATTCATTTTCCAGCTACAAGTGAAATACAAAGACAAAAGGAAAATAGTAACAAGGGGTGACTACGCGACCTATACAGAGCAAGACTACTTTGGAGGCTGGGATGAGCTGGTTTCCACACAAAAAGTTCCTCAAGCGGGACACCTCCACAATCCCAGAGTTCCCAGGATCAAAAACTCCTTCCGGTACGTCAAGAGAAATCAGGGATGCGATCCTATGGCACAGGTGGATACCGTCCCAAAATCGAGTCTCTAGCGTGCGTTCCGCCTCCGACGGGGTGAGCCGGCCAACCATGTCCTTGGATAGGCGTTCGTGGTTGTCCTCCACAGTGACGAGCGAGGCCTCCAGATGCGCCACTCTCTACTGTAAGCATCCGACCTCCTCTTGCGCTCGTTTGCTTCCCTCTAGAAGGGAAACGGCGCGGGCTCTCACGCGTTGAAAGGCTTAGAGGCTCCCGTGCCGGAGGGCATCCAACCCCTCAACAAGATCGTCATCCCCGGGAACCTGCAGATGAAAAGGAAGACATCATTAGGGTCCGTGAAGCGTGCGGCAGCAGGGAAGTGCTAGATCGGGATGACCATACCTGAGTGGGAGTGGCCAGCCCACTTGGCGAAGGCCCTCCCCGTGGCTCCTCCTGTTCCGCATCGGTGGCCAAGCTAGCCGGAAGGGTGGTAGGCGTAGGGGCGCTTGGGGGCTCCGGCCTCAGAGATGCTCCAGTTGCCTCCGCTCCAACTCCTGGTGAGCTGTCGACTAGTGTGACTCCGTCCTCCGACGCTACATAGACATCTTCGAGGATCCCACCCTAAAAAATGGGCTCCACAAAAATAACGGTTGGCTCCGAGCATCCCCCTAACTCCGACGTTGGCGCGGGCGTTGCCGGGCGCGATCTCTCAGGGTTATCAAGGTCCAAGGCGCCGCCCGCCATTTCCTGAGCTAAACCTGCGAATATATTGGCGACGGAATGCGCGGAGGGTCCCCTAGTGGGTTGAGACCCCACCTCGACGACTTCGCACACGGCTAGCCCCGCAGACATAGTCGACGGTAGTCCGGTGGCCTCCCCCTGGTGGCCCGCACTTGCAACCGCCATCTGGACCGGCACCCGGGTCCCAACGGCAGGACTAACGGCTTGCCTTTGGGACTTTCGCGTCGAAGTACCTCCGGCTTCCCTTAACCTCTTCAGCGGGGCCTCAATCCCCTCTTCATCTGAGGACGACTCCAACAACGAGCATCTTTACTCGTCGTCCTCTCCGGACGATCGGGGAGCGACAACTCCCCTGGGTTTTCTCTTCCCAGGACCGGCGACACTCCATCCCGACAAAGGCCCCCACTTGGCGGCTTCGAGGGTGACGGACGTAAAAAAATAGCCCTGGACGGTGAACATTGCCATCTGGGACTGGAGGGCATTAACCAACTCCGCCGCCTCCGCGGCATCTTCCGCCGGCGGTTTCTCAAGGAAGAACCCCGAAATACGGCCCCACAGACGTGAAAGCTCAGAATCTGAGGGCTCTTGTAGAAAGAAGTATCGGTCTTTCCGGTTCTTGACCGAATCCAGATTGGTCCCTCGAAAGTGGAAACCCGTCTTAGGCGACATAGACACCCAGTCCTCAGAATCCGTAAAATGAAAGACCAGTCTGGCTGCCTTGGCATCAAAGGAGCCGCCGTGCAGGCGAGCGAAGATGCACAGAGACACCAGATAACGCAAAGCGGTGGGGTGAAACCTCGCCACCGGAACACCCAACGCCTCCACCAGCGCGTACAGCGTGCACGGCATGGAATAGCGAAGCACCCCTCTCAAGTGGTGCTCATAGACAGTGACATAGCCCTCTGGGGGGCGCTGGCTCTATCCGTGGAACCAGGAGCACAATAGCCCCAATCGCTGGGGATACCGTAATCCACCACAAGGGCGGCGATGGCGCTGGCCGTCAAGACGGACTTTGTGTTGTGAACCCCATGGCGACTCGCCCTGGGAGCCTTTGAAGAAGAACTCTCTCTCTTCTTTGCTATGTCTCACTCGCGATGTAAGTCAAGAATGGAAAAAATTCAGCACGACGAAAGGCCATCACGTTCAGTTTAAATAAACAGTAGGAGGACAGTAGGCGGGAAACCCAAACGGCGCTCACCGTGAGCAGTTGGGACACGTGCCTGCCCCGCGGAGCATCGCAGGGCCCGAAGTCGCCCACAATCATGGCCATGCGCCTGTCTGATGAGCGGGTCACCTCAGCCGCCTGACGGAAATCCACGCTGGCGCCTCCGCATTATATGCTAGCTTACGATAGCAAAGCCCACCAAAGGAGCGCACGGATACATACATATATAAAAAAAATAGAGAAAAAAAAGAAAAAGAGAACGAAAATCCAGAAACGCAAATTATGGGAGACAAATCGGCGCGGCAAGACGACGAGTTTTATTGCATCAACGGATTTTGTTACAACGACTGTCCAACAAAAAATAAATAAAATGATTACAGCGGCTTGCCGCGGTGGCTACCGACTAATGCCCCGCACGGTCCGCAGAAGAGCTCGGAGCCGGGTAGTGGACTAGCTGTGCGCGCATTCGGGCACTGTAGTTGCGAGAGTCCAGGATGCCGACGCGGAAGTTTGGATCCTCCAGCGAGGCTAGCCTCCGGCTGAGACGGATTCTGTCCTGGTAATTCCTCCCCAGGGCAGGACCGACTTCCTCCAGCAGGAATAGTGACCTCAGCTCCGTCTGCAGCCGCGCAACTTCTGCCCCATGCTGCCGCGGCAGCAACTCGTTCTCTCCTTCAAGAACCCGTATGCGGGACTGAGCCGCCACGTTGGCGCAGGTGAGTCTGGAAGCCCTGGCTTCAGATTCAGCCCACACGTCCTCAAAATGCGCTGCTCGGGCCCTCAGCTGCTCCATCTTGGCCACTCCGGCTTGCACACGTGTCTCAGCGCTCTCAAGCCTCCTGGTAATCTGTTGGAGCGAGAGGTCCCCTATCCCCGGAGCACGTTCCCGGGAAGAGGCGGCTCCCTCCGCCCTCTCAAAACCTGGAGTCACCCGCAGAAATCGAGTAGCGCCCATGACAGTAGCTTCGGAGTAACCACCACCTGGTGCGCTGGCACCTGAAGCTCTGGGAACGTGGGAACCAATCTCCAACCCGTTGGAAGAATGCTCCGATTCGTATGACGACTACTCCATCAAAGTTGCGGCAGAGTAAACGCAGGAAGAACAAACGGCTCTCAAGTGTGCAAACACAAGGAAGTGTGAAGTCGCAGGGAAGATTGGCGTATTTAAATAGGCGAGATTTCCGCCCGAAAATGGCGGCACTACGAAGACAAAGGGCGCCAAAGCCTAGCCAACGGGTGCCCTCCACGTGGAGAATCGCTGAGGCTTCGCACGTTTCCAAGGCAAGTCATTGTGATGCGACGTCGCTTGACCTCACGCGCATTAAATGCGCCAGACAAGCCAAAGGACACGACCGCCAGCAGCGACCTTTCCGTCCCCACAAGACGGAATGCGGATCGCCCGGAGAAAAGGCTCGATAAAGAAAGGAAGCATGCACAGTGAAAAGGGAAAAATAAAGGCAAAAGGGCTACTTCTTTTATTAATCAATGTTTTTTTACAAAGTACAAATTTTACGGCGACAAAAGGTATGAGAAAGACGAAGAAAGACGACGGTGCGAGGCCCAAGGGCCCCGGTGACTGCTCCAGACAAGCTTGGGGAACGTGATCTATATGAGATCACCACGGCCAGGACCCACCGGCAGCTCAACAAGCGAGCAGAGGCAGTCACACGGGGCTCCCCCCGAAGTGGAGACGACCGTAGCGCGATCCACCGGGGCGGGATCCGCACCAATACTGAAGCCCTCAAGGGAAGTAAAGGGAATCAGCCCGCAATTCCCTCACCGGCGCTCCAGAATGTCCCCCCTCCACGGTCCGCGCTCGAACTCAGTGTGGTGGAGACCATGAGCGGCGCACCCCGCTAGTTGGGGACATCCCCGCGGAGGTGCCGCCAAGGTCCCACCGCAATCCGGACGAGCCACACCACGAAGGAGGGGCGCACGACGACAGCAGAGTGGCCGAACCACCGTCATTAGCATGAGGAGCGAACCGCACCACGGGAGTTAGAGCGGCCTTCATCAAGGACTTCAGGCGTCCAGCTGATCCATCCAACTCATTCTCGGACTCTCACTAAGGGTGGGATAGGCTAGGATCTCCTCATTGCTCCCTCAAAGGCAGCCAAGGAATGTGCTCCACTCGCTGAGGAGCCCTCCTATTTATGGGAAAAATAGGTGCCCCTCTCTCGTCCAGCACGTCACGATTCCCGACGGACGTCTTTCACGAAATAGGGAAAGTCCCCTAGCCAGACGCAACCCTGAATGCGCGAATCTCGCCAAACAGAGCATCGAATCACGCCAGCGGCAGAAAAGCTTGCGCAGTCGCCTGGGGAAGGCGCAAGTTCATAAAACGACAAACGGTGGCGCCCTTCGAGGAAGACCGACGGGCCACGATACCGATCCAAAGGACATGCCAGGCCCGACCATTGGTCGGCCCAGGCATGGGGGGCTAGTGTTGGGTTCCGTACCAAGGCCAACGAATGTACAGGAGAGAGAAAAAAGCCAACCAATGAAGGAGCGGCCAGCGCTGTGACAGCGGCTCAGGCGGCTGCCCGCTGGCAGCCAGTCAATCACAGTTCGAAGGGATACCAAGCGTGGCCGGCAGTGCCCAGGAGCCTACCTGCCACCGCAAAGCGACAGCCGACATGACTGACGGGCAACGACAGCGACCAGCAGCCAAGGAACCCTAGCAACGGGCATTCTCGCGCCCAGAGACCACAGGGAAGGAACCTATAAGAGCTCCCTTCCCCCGCAGAGCAATGGGCTCTCTTTTTCTCCCATCTTTCGAGAGAACAACGAGAGAAAGCAATCGAACTAAGTAAAAGTTCGGACCTTGAGGCCACATACGAGCCCTCTTCTCTCAACATCTGGATCCCCACGCCTGCTCAGGCAACGGGAAGTTAGCCACCCACTGCGTAGCATCTAGGAAGCCAGGCCTTCCGTTACCTGCTCATTACATTTCCCACTCTGAAACATAAGTATCATCCACGCATCATCAGCACACATTTACGCACCGCCCAGCGCGCGTGCATAATTTTCGTTTATTGCGGGAACTTGCTGACTTGAGCGTCGGAGTGGCCGTGGTGAGAGAAATCCCGCCGGACCTCTGACCTCTCATTTGTTGATTGTGTTGTGCAGGTTCAGGTTAAGAGACGCGGAGACCGGACCCTCGTCCTGACGCTACCACGTGATCGGGAACCTGAAGGCCCCTAATCCGTATAGCAACAGCGGACCCGGGACGGAACATGGGCGCCATCTGTGGGAAACTGACGAAAAGCCTAGTGTCACTTTCCTGCTTCTGAAGGAAAAAGAATGGTAAATACCAGAGCACAAGCTAGTGCTCCTGCGATAAACATCACCGCTCATAGCGAGGACCCCCCCACCGGGAGTCGCACAGACGCCCGTCCGGAGCCTGACGTCCACCGGTAGGCCGCGGACGTGGGCAACATAAAGCCGGTGCTCCACGCTCTGTGCGATCGAACGAGAACACCCTGGCCTGGGGCTGCCCCCCAGGGTCTCAAGCGTCCTCCTCCAAATGGAAAAAACGCCACGCGGTGGCCCACAGGAGAGGATCCAACCAACCTGACGACAACCCGGCCCAGGCGATCCCTAACGGAGCCGACCCCTGTGAAGCCGAAAGTCGTCCCGACCGCAGCGATCCGGGGGACAGCCCTGAGCGGTGTAACCCCCGCAACTTGCGCGGCCGTGGGAGACCGACTGCGGCGGGCTCCAACAGTGAGCACCACCTCAGGCGGAGAGCCGCCACCACCGACAAGCTCAACCGCACCTCCAAGACCATACGAAGCTCCGCGACGTCATTAACGAGCGGAGAGGCGCTTCCAACCCGCCGATGGAGGAAAAAGTTCAGGTGTTGTGGGACATCTCGCACAAAGAGAGGCCCACGCGATCCTCCGCCAACCTTCGGAGGTCGCCCTTCGCCATGGATCTGCGGACCCAGCCGCTGCCGAATAAGTTCAAGATGCCCGTCCTGGAGGGGTACGACGGAAGCAAGGATCCAATGGACCGTACTTTCCGTACCCATTTGTCCCTGCAGGGAGCGAGCGAGGCCCGAATGTACCAGTGCTTTCCCGTCACCCTCAGGGGCGACGCGTTGCTCTGGTTCCATGGTCTCCCTCCGAACTCCATAAGCTCGTTCGACGAGCTAGCTGACAGCTTCTTAAGCCAGTTTGCCTCCAGCCGAAGAGAGGAGAGGCAACCGTGGGACCTGGTCCGCCTCCGCCAGAGATCGGATGAAAGCCTGAAGCGGTTCCTCAACCGTTTCATCACCGAGGCACGGCGAATCCCCCAGCTCTCCGACAAGCTGAAACTCAACGCCTTCGTCGCGACGCTGGCGGCGGGGGACTTCTAGCACTTGTCCCACCAACGCCCTCGGACCTTCCGGGAGGCCGAGGCCATTGTAAGGGCTTACATCACGGCCGAAGAGGTCAACAAGGAAAAGCGCCTTTAGCGAGTGGACCGGCCCTTGGAAGCCACCAGACTCACTGGTGGGCGGAAGAGGGACAATGACAGCCGCCGCACCCCGGAGCACCGCAAGCCGCCACGGCCACCGCCAGGACCCAGGAAGGACCGTGGACGGACATCCCTGACTCCCCTGAACGACACTCGGACCAACATCCTGATACAGATCCAGGACAAAAGTTCTTCAAGTGGCCGAAAACGCTGAAAGGTCCCAGCGGCAGTGATCAGACTAAATACTACCAATTCCACCGCTGCCTGGGACACTCGACT
>JAOVVI020011806.1:0-12497 GCA_028571085.2 Nepenthes alata | reverse complement strand
ATGCATCCCAAGAACTCAAATTATTGTAGGGCTTAGGGAGCCGTCTTGCATGCCTGGGCGTTTGAATTGAAAATGAGTTTGGATTTCGTAACTTTAAATTTGAATCCTACATATCACAATAGAATAAATAAGATGTAAGAAAAATATGAGATTCGTTCTCTGGTACATCATCTAACATGTGGTGGAGTGTCTTAGTATTTGCGCACTTAATTGGTAGAGTATCTCACTTTTATCGTCGTTCTCTAACATTATTGTCTCCCATTTTTTGTTTTCCTATTGTTGTTGTCGTCTCACCTTTTTTTCGGAGAAAAATTGTATTTATAGTGAAATGTGTCGTTTGGTTGGTGAGCACCTGGAATTAATGTGTTGGCATGTGCCGCTTTATTTCAATGGTGAGAGATGTCATGCGCATGTGTAACAGTTATCCCAATTCAATGACAAGATCGTCTGCCTTCTAATCATTGGATCGAGTCAGCATCCGCCTGTATCTAGTCGTTAGGTAGCTTATAATGATCCTTTAATGCTTTACTGTTTAGGTTGTATCTCTTGGTTCATATGTTACGCCATTTGCCTGATGGGTTCAGAAGGGTCTACTATTGGGCCGTTATTATTTAATCATTTTATCCATCTATGCATCGGGCCAGCCTGTTTTTGGCTATACCCATCACTAGACATCTATACTGGAAGGTTTGAATTTCAACTCCCAACATATCATTGATAGAATGTAGGCTATAGATTCTTCAATGTGCGTTCCTTTCCCAAAAATTCTGTCAATTTGGGTCTTATTTGGTAGGATTAGATTTTCTATCATCAATATTGTGATTCATATTTCCCTGGGTTGAATGTCCTTTGAGCACTCCTCTCGGTTATAAATGACGGAGCTCTCTTTACTTTTCATTATGAAGCATTATTTATCTTACTCGGTGGTATGACCACACTAAGACAGCATAGAGCTTTCGTTGTCACATGTAGGAGTTGGTGGGAGTTCTCCTCCAACTTTTAAAGTTGAGATCCAAGGATACACATGAAAATTATCTTGGTCACCCTATTTTATGTAGACGATCTCCTTGATTTTTCTTTTTTACGTCCTTACCAAAACTAGGCCTCCATCATTGTGAGATGGTTTTACCATGACAATGCCTCTATTATCACAAGTTTGGAGGCTGTGGCGGGGTTTGGTGTGCGATTTTTTGGTTGCCTCCTCCTATGGAAATGGGTAGTTCTTAGAAAGAACTATTGTGGTTCCTGGAGAGAGCGCTTTTTCCTTTCTCTTGTTGGGTCGTAATTCTAATATTTTCTTTTTTCTCTTTTAGATTGTACTTTTATTATTATAAGCTTGTACGATGTGAAAAGAATCAATGAATATAACTATCCGAATGTTGTTCTTTTTATTTGCATGGCTGTAATATTCTTGTATTATCTAAATAGTTAAAATACTTGAATACTATTTTTTGCTGTTTAATTTCTGACAATCTAACAATTTAGACCGTTGATAATTCAATCTTCTGGCAATTTGACATATAATAATTTACTATGAATGCTCAATTTATGCATCCGTAAATTAATCGAATCGACTTTAATTAGAGTGATGATAGGGCCGCCTATAGCCAGTCTGTTGCTTTGATCTACGAAATGTCAGGGCACCAAAACTTGTGTAGTACCGCAGATGCATCGATCTGTGTGTCAGAGCAGTCAGGTACGTCAGGCCATTATTACTGTTATAGTAAAATAAACTTACCGCAACACCCTCCGGTGTAAGCATGTATCTCAACTATTATAGTAACACGCCTCTTTAGTATCCTTAAATGGTGCCGTTTCTGGGCAAGACTATTGGCTATTTAAACTTTAGCCTTCTTTCGTTTTTGCACTTCTTTGTATTTCGCATTACTTACTTTGCCCTTTTCTTCTTACCTCTATGGCTCATCGAGCAACTTCTTAAGGTGTTGCTATGATCCGATCCATCCTCACCTGTGATGATGTGGATAACATTGATGAAAGATATAATATCCTTGTCGACATTCCCCACCAAGTGCCTTTGTCTAATGATAGTGCCTGTGTTTCTCGACTTGGCTTTATCACCATTTATGAAGCCTACCTGAAGGAAGGCCTTTGCATTCTCTTCATGAAGGAGCTGTATGAAATTCTAGAGCTTATTCAAATTCCTATTGTGTGCCTCCATCCCAATGCCATGTGATATTTGATTTCTTAGCGTGTCTTCCTTTGCTATCTGAAGCTTCTCCTAGATACTCGAATCGTCAAATTGGTCTTTTGGTTTAATCAGCAGCGTGACTGGATTTCATTTATACCTTGTAAGAAGTATAAAATTAGCAGGAGTATCCCCAATTCAATAAAGGGCTAGAAGTATCAATATTTTGATATTGTGGTCCCCTTTGACTGGACTCTCTCTAATAAATGGGATAAGGTAAACTTTGCTTACTCTGAAGATGTCCTAGAGAGTGAATCTTGCATGGCTTGGCTCTTGGTGGAGCATATTGAGGAGAATGTTATCTCACTCAGAAGGATAAATAATTGGCTGACCCAACAAGCACTTGCTAATATCAGTTAGGAAGTGAGCACGGAAGGAGAGGCTGTTGCCATCATGCCTTTTTGTCCAACCAAGAGAAAATTAGGAGAACTTTTCATCCATGAGTCTCCTAAAAAGGTGACTGGCAGGGCTGATCCCCTCCCATCTTCCTCATGCGACTATGATAGGATTGTTGATGAGACCTGTGATGAGATGACCACGTTGCAAGCCGATAGTCATCTTGGAGGCCGGCTTCTATTCATTCTTCACCGATTTTTCAATTTTTGAAGAGGTGACCGAATTAATTAGGAGTGATAAGGTTTCATTACCCACCACTTTAAGAATAAATGACCTCATTGCCAACGGAACGGATGAGCCGGTTAATGTTTCACTTATGACTGAGTACATGGTCTCAGTTTGGGCTGACCTGTCTCCCAATGAGCATGTTACCATGCCTCCTGTTGCTTTTATTAAAGAGTCCGTTATTAATAATCAAATGGCAGAAGAGTTTGACAATAATCTGGAGGCTGTAGAAGTGGAGATGGTTCCTCATGTTGATGTTCCGATGCCTAAACAACCGCGGGATTTGGGTACTTTTTCTCCTCCCTGGGTTAGAAGTTTGTTTTTAGCATCATGCTTTGCCTCTTATATGTTGGAGGACTCCACCTGTCTATGAATCTAGATCTTCTCTCGGTCAATCTTTTCAAGAAAGATCTTGTCCCGTCGATGTAATGCTTATAGAGTCCTTCACTTTTTGATTATTATTTTTATTGTCATCATTTTTGATTGATTGTTTTGCTTTATTTTGTAGTCATAGGAGCTGGTTTATTTGATCAAAGATGGGTTACACTAACGAGATGCTAAAATTTTTCATTTGTCTTAAACATTTGCCGATCTTGCTGCTCGAAGGGAGAAGGAGATCCGGGTCAATGCTACCATTATCAAAGCTCAACAGAGTCAAGATCGGGCCACTTTCCTTGATATTTGAGTGGCTGGTGAGATCTCAAGAGCACTCAGATAAAAAATCCTTTGCCCTGGATCGAATCGCCTCACTCGAGGACATGCTCCAGGAGGCTAAGTAGCAATATGCTGATCTTCATGACAAGTGTGCTTGACTCAAAGGAGAGTTGGGGATATGTCCTTGACCAAAAGAGGTTAGAGCTGCTTTGGATGATATATTTCAGGACAGATTCTCTCATTGTAGGTGGATCGTGTCCTTGATTGCTTTTGACTTTGCTTTGGGCTACCATGATTCAAGAAATTTCAAGGTTTCTTGTCATTTTGACCTGAAGGATTTATTGAAATCAGGTGGGAATCCATTGCCACAATTTTTGGGGGTTTCCCAATTTTAGGATAGTTGCTTTATTCAAGTGTAGGCAATTGGTAGTATCATTGTACTTTCCTTTTGAATGCTTTGGGTCTCTATGCTGTAAATATTTATTCATCAATAAATCAACTAAACCATTTTGACCATTGACATTCATTTTTTTATGCTGATCTTTTTGCTCAATATGTTATTTGTTTGCTGACTAAGTATGGTTGCTATCTTCACTTTATTTGGTTAAACTTTAGTTGGTCAGTCGTGGCACTCTTTTTGTCCGATGGTGCTCTTTCCTATGAAAGGGCGTCATAGCACTCTTTTTGTTGATGATACTCTTTTCTATGAGAGGACATCGTAGTACCCATGCTAAGAAAGTCTCTTTTTTGCCAACTAGGTGTGGTCATAATAGTCGTGGGTTTTGTCAGAGCCTAGTATATCGACTGCATTTGAATGATGGTGATCGTTTCTATGAGAGGACATCGTTGCTTACATGTGTCGGGCCCTAATTCATCAACCCTTCTCGACTAATTGTGCTCTTTCCTATGGTAGGACATCGTTGCACGCATTGTATAGAGCCCCCTAAGTTTTTTTCACTTTGACCTCTTTAGAGGGGGTTAGACTTTTATCTAGAAACCCCCGAGCCTTTATGTGATAGTTTGCATCCAACCTTACTTGGGCTGCTTAATTTTCTTAACTGAGGTTTTGACCATACTTTTAGCAGGTCAATTCGATAGGTGAGAGTTTCCTTTAACTTAGGGTCAGTCTCGATCGCTTGTATTTTTGCAATGACATGTGGGCATACACACAAGTAATCAATATAGTGAATACATGGCAATGTTATTAATATCAATTTGAATACATTATACAAGCATTCCATATGATGTGTACTGAACTTACCTTTATTCAGTAGAGGTTTATTGGTAGTATTTTTTAAGGTGGACGGTGTTTCATGTCTTCGGGACTAATTTTTTATTTTGAGTGCGGAGTTTGTATGCATTTTTAAGAAAATTATAGAGACTTGGAATAGTTTTTCCAGTTAGGGGACAGTTTATTCCTATGGACGATTTTGCCTATCACTTCTATACCCCTCAAAAGTAGATCCCCCTTCTTAAATTGACGAACTTTCACCTTTCTGTTGTTGTACAATGCGACTCATTGTTGGTAAGCCGTCATTTGTA
This sequence comes from Nepenthes alata, assembly GCA_028571085.2. NCBI lineage: Eukaryota > Viridiplantae > Streptophyta > Magnoliopsida > Caryophyllales > Nepenthaceae > Nepenthes > Nepenthes alata. Next base: position 7,474 of record JAOVVI020011806.1, on the reverse strand, counting down.
GCCTTGCCACGCCTTGGACTTCTTCAAGTAAGTCAAGATGCTTTCTCAACAGTTGGGAGTTACTTTATGAGTTGAGACTTTTGACTAGGAGGTCGGATAGTTTGATTTCTACTGGGATGACCGCCTCTGTCCCATAGCATAGGTTGAATGGCGTTTCTTATATGTGGTTCCCTGAGAGTCGTTTGGTAGAATCACAATACGGAGGGTAGCTCATCTACTCAAGAGCTTCCTGCGTCTTCAGGATTTGTTTTCAACTCTTGTAGTAAGGTTCGGCTCGTCATTTTCATTTGCCGATTTGCTTGTGGATAGGCAATAGAAGTATGAACCAACCGAATTTTTAAACTCGTATAATATTTGGTGAATCTCTTGTCAGTGAATTGGATTCCGTTGTTGGTCACTATAACCTTGAAAATTCTAAACTTGTAGATAATGCTCTGTCGGACGAACTAAGTCGTGTTTTGCTTGGTTATTCTTGCTAGTGGTAAGGCCTCTACCAATTTTATAAAATAGTCTATGGTGATTATGATGAACTTTCTCTGTTTTGATGTAATGGGTAATGGGCCTAGTATGTCAAGCTCGTACTAAGCAAACGGTTAGGGCGATTGCAGAGTTTGGAGTTATGTGTGCAGCCAATGAGGTACATTACTGTGAATTAGTTAATTTTATATTTTTGTACAAATTTTATGGCTTCTTGTTTTATCGTTGGCTAGTAGTAGCCTTACTGTATGACTTTAAACGTCAAATTTTGCCGCTACATAAATTTTGAGATGTACTTTACTCAATACGTAATCGGCTTTTGTTGGAGTCAAACGTCGCATATAAGGAATGGAGTACCCACTTTGTGCAGTTTTCAGTCCATGTGGATATACCAACCTACTATCCTTTTTATGCACTTGGCATCATCCATATTTTTTAGTAAAATGCCTTCTCCTAGGTACCTTTTGCATGGAGTTATCCAAGTATCGCTGTATGAGATCTAAAATATCTCTTCTTCTGAGATTTCTACACTCGAAATTGTGATGATTTTTCACATTTCTTTGGCGCATTGCTTAGGGTTCCCAACAGCTGCCACTCTTGTTAGCTGATTAGCCTTTCAATTGTCTTCTCGTGGGATGTAAAAAAATTTTATTTTTCCAGACATTTCAATCAGGCCCCTCACTCTAGCAAGATATTTTATGAGCAACAGACTAGATGCCTCAAAATTATCGGTGACCTAGTTGACAATTAGCTCCAAGTCGCTGTGGATGACCAAACTTCTGGTTGAGCATTCTTCCACTAGTGTGAGTCTTGTTAATAAGACTTCAAACTTAGTGACATTGTTAGTGGTCGAAAATTCGATTGCCATTGAGTATTTTATTTTTGACTTATCTATAGTTCTCAAAACCACATCGACTCCACTTCCTGATTGGGATAACGACCCTTCCATGTGTAAGATTCAGGCCGATGCCTCTTCACACTGGTGTGGGTCTTCATACTTTTCAATGTTATTTGAAATTGGGGTCGTCATTTCAATTATAAAATTTGCGATGGCTTGACCTTTTATGATTGACCGCGATCAAAATTTTATGTTAAACTTGTCCAATTCAATAGACCATTTGAATCCTCAATTGAATTGCCTAATATACTTAAATATCATTAATTTGAAAAATCATTAATTATTCATATAAAACCTTAATTCTTTGATACCATATGGCTATGACAACCCAAACCTAGTCTATTACTACCGTTTGGATCCAATCATGTGAAAAATTATTAGTTTCAAAATATCATCACAACATGACTATAAATGATAAAACGTATGAGACTAAGATAAAAAAGAAGAAATCAAAAGAGAAAATGTGTATATCAATAGTGAAAATAAGGATATATGGAAAATAAGACAATGATTCTTTACAATGATACTATAAACCAATTAACAAGAATATAGTGCAGCTTAGTAGTGTGTTTGTTTTTGGTACGTCATAGGTTCAAATCCTGTCATTCCTACTTATTACTTTTCCTATGAGAAGTAATGAAAATTTCATTGAGATCTATTTTAATATACCATAAATTGAATATCATCATACATCAACATCTGAAAACAAAATATAGCCTTGAAATTCCAACAAAATAAACAAAATATTAGAGTGCATCTTTAGAGTATAATAACAAGAAAAAAGATCACTCTCTTCGCTTGATTTTCACAATCTCTGTCATTTTAGATTCTATCCAACTCTAGAATTATTATCCTCTAATCTTATTACTTTGGAAGGAAGTTTGTCATCCTCAATTCTATCTAACTCTAAAAATATACTTATTCTATTACTCTAAAAGAAAAAAAAGTAAAAATAAACTAAATATCTGATAAATAACTCTGACTAATATCAAAAATAGCAAAAACATCAAGTTATCTATCAAACACATTTGTTAAATAATAAACTCTAATAATATATAATATATAGCAACAAATAATTATTCTTGGATAATCAATAAATAATATCATTAATGAAATAACTCAAAACAATATAAATAATTAATAATACAACGTCAACTAAATGATGATATCCTGAAGGACAACCATAGGGTCCCACGAACTCAAAGTATCGAGGTTCCAAAGTATCCATAATGCTAATATTCACCCCTAGATTTTTGATAAATTTAACACAACATGAGGTCGTAATTATACAAGATATCCAACTTTCTGTGGATATTATTCTGTCATTATGACCAAATGCTATATATATATATCTCTAATAGTTGGGTGAGTGCTACAAGATCACCTAATATCTATGGCATCCTCACTGCTCTTACAGTTCTTCTAGAGATTGTACCCGTAGTATGGTCATTTCACCTACTATACCTCTCGCTAATGACATCTCGGATATCATTTTATATAATAGCCACAAATTTATAAAAATTCAATCATAAAATTAAATCAACCAAATAAATCGACATCAACCACTGGATATGAAATTAATATTGAAGAAGTATAGACTATATTAAATTATTGTAACCATTTATTTGATTAGATACCATAGTATTTGCTACACTCTCCTTGATTTAGTCATAGAGTGTTAACAACATACTCACACGATTCAAAAGATATGAAAAAGAATCATGAATATAGAGAAAATAGTAGGGACACTTAAATGTTTTACATAATTATCTTATACTAAGGTTATAAAATTCTCTGTCCATCAAATCTATGTTAGTATATTCTATTACCCTTTTTTAATAATTTAATCAACTAAAAAAGCTTCTAATGAATAAATATTTTTACTTTCTTGGACTTTTACCATCCAATTATTAAGGAAACCATTTGCTCTCTATTTAAATTATGAAAAGTGATTATCCATTTTATCAAACTATTCTGATTAATCTCACAAGGATCTAGTCAAAATATTAGAGTGCCCCTTAATATTCTCTTTAAACCAATTTATAATTTTATCATCATACATACATACATACACACACCCATTGCCATGTCTACATAAGTAGACATCCTCATATACCTATATATACATATAATTGCCCACATACCCATAGCCTATACAATCTCATGCATACACGCTTACATATACATTTTCAGCAACATACATATACATATACATCACACAAACAATTACTACGCATATATATATATATACCCCTATACCTATACATATACCCATATACATACTCAAACACACGCAACAGTTAGCATATATAAATATGCATAAAAATCTATGTAAAAATACATCTATGCTTAAATTCGTAAGAATGCCCCTGTATATATAAATATATACACACAACATCACCCGTATAAACCTCTGCCATAATAGACATTAGTGTATGCGGATGTGCATTGTATGTTATATATTAGATGTATTTTTACAACACAATGTATACACATGTTGGATTCTAACCCAAACACGTGTATATATACACACAGTCTATATATATATATTTAAATACACTGTTGGGTTTCGACCTTTTGTTTGAACAATGAGAAAAGATATTGTTGATGAACAATAAGATAATAATAATCATAAATAATTAGAAATACAAGATTTTTCATAAAAAATCTCTTTTTAAATGAGGGGAGAAACCATGGGACTATATGTCCAAAATATATCTCCTATACGATATATTCGATTATAAAAACTCTAATAAATATAAGGGTACAATAAATTGTAACAAATGAGTCCAACCAATAAATAATATAAGACAAAAGAGATAAAAAATGATCAATAAATGTCATTCATAATTTCAATAACAACGTACCCAAAATCAGTAAAAAATAAAACTCAATTCGAAACTCAATCGGATGATCGAACTTTCCTCTTCTCCTTTTTTCCTCTATTTCTCTTCCTTCTCTCGTTGTATCAGCGCTTAATATTTCAGAAATTACAAAGTGTAACTCTAAAATTTGCATCAGGGTCTTCTATATCATAAATGGCGCTCGAATACTCATTAGGCACGCATTAGGCACTAGTGCATTGTGCAATCGATGCACAAGCGACCATCGAGTTCACATCAGGCATTGATCAATGTGGACAAATTTTGTTCATATGCTTCTTGAGCGTTCCTTAGGTGCTCCTAATCTGGACAATGTGTGCATGTCTACCAATTTGGATATGCGTGAATCAGACACCTGTCATATGTGGCTCAATAATTTTCTTCCTATCAGACCAACATACATGTGTTATCATGTATACTATCGAACGATACATCAAATAGGTATGGGACTTATAAGGAAGTGACCCATAACTGAATAAACTTCTTCACACGACCTTGTGGAGGCCATCACCTTTCCAGCTATTGTTCGACAAGTTTCAAGTTTTTCCCTTTACATCAATTTGATTATCATGTCAGATCCATTCTCTTCAATCCTAACTTTGTTGAGTGTTAGCGACTCCAAATTAATAATATTCTTCAACCAATGATATCTTACATCAATATGTTTTGATTGAGAATAAAATGATGAGTTTTTATAAAGTTGAATAGCGCTCTAATTATCACAAAGGATGAATTTCATCATCCATAATATATCTTTACTTGTCTCCGTCACTTCTGTTTTAGTGGTAGAGAGAGCAATATATTTTTACAAATTAGATTGTCACGAAATAGCTCCTCTCATAAATATAACCAAATATCCAAATGTCGATTTTCATGAGTCAACATCACCTACTATGTCTATATTAGTATACCCAACCAAAAGTAACTTATCATTTCTAAAGTACAAACATATTTTGGAGGTTCCTTAGAGATACCTTAATATCCACTTTACATCAGACCAATGATCCTTCCTATGGTTGGAGGGGAATTGGCTAACCATTCTAATTGCATAAGCTATATTGGGTCTCGTATAGCCATTGCATACATTAAACTACCCACGATCGAATAGTAGGAGGCGCTTCTCATGCTTACCTTTTTATCATCTGTGGAGGAGTATTACTAGTTACTTAGCTTAAAATGATTGGCCAATGAAGTACTTACCGATTTAGATTTATCTATATTAAAACATTGAAGTACCTTCTCAACATAACTTCCATGGGACATTCATAATTTCTTTGATTTTCGGTCGTAAATATTTTTATTCTAAGAATTTACTTTTCTGTCCGCAAATCTTTTATGGAAAAGGATTTTCTAAGGTGCTGCTTCAATTCGGTGATCCAGGAGGTATTTTGCCCAACAATAACATATTATCCACTTAGAGTAGAAGAATAACAAAATCATCTTTCGAAATTCTTTGAATTATGATACAATGGTCTGAAATAGTCTTCCAATAGCCTTGACTCACCATAACACATTCAAACTTTTTGTACCACTATCTCAGAATTTACATTAACTCATTGAGGCATTTCTTTAGACAATATACTAGATGCTCCTTCCCCTCAACTCAAAATCCCTCCGGGTGCTCTATATAAATGTCGCTTCAAGATCACTGTAGAGAAAAATTGTCCACACATCTAATTGTTTAACTTCTAGATCAAGAATTGCGTTCAATCTAAGAACTACCATGATTGAAGACATTTTCTCAACATGAGTAAAAATTTCCTCAAAGTCGATCGTATTCAACTGATTGAACCGTTGGTTGTAGGCTATTCTCATCTTTCCATTTGTTTTTCAAAACTTGTTTGCTCTTAGGCAATTTGGTTAGCTCAAACATGTAATTTTTTTTACAATTACTTCATTTTATCTTACATAGTCTCCATCCACACTGACTTATACTCATCCTCTATTTCTTCATCAAAGTTTTTGGGTTCTTCACCATTAGTAAGTGGCACATACTCATCAGCAGATAAACGGGAAGAGGACTTTCAATTTCTTGTAGATCATCAGAGTGGAATGGTCTTAGTAGGACCGCATGTAACATGATGAGCAGTGTTGTCCACATTTACACTTCGGAGAGTAAAGAAGTATAGCCTTGTGATCGTCGTCTTATCTCTTCTTTCAATATAGCCACTCTTACTATCTCCGGGATTATCATGTTATTTGGAGAGGTATTGCTAATGGTTATTTGTATCACCTCCCATGAATCCGATAAGATGATCAACAACCACATGCTAAGCAACTTATCATTAAGCTTGATGTCTATATCACTCGATTGATCAATACATGCTTAGAACTCATTCAAGTGGTTGGCTATAGACATACTCTTCTTATATCTTACCTGTATCGATTTCATCAAATGATACCGTAAGGTTTGAATTTATATAATTATATTAATCATGATTAATTAAGTTAATATAATTAAAATTGAAATCAAAGGATGTAAAAAATTAAATTAAAAGGGTCAAAATTGGACCCGAATGACTTATGCTTGATGCAAGCTTGATGCGTGCTTAATGTTGGGCTAATGTATGCCTGAAGGAGGCTCTTGCCACACTTAAGCGCCGATTCCAACTTGCTTGGTACACGATGCATGCTTGTACTTGATTTCTAGAATGTTCCTGCCCGAAAGGTGCTTGAGGTATGCTCAAGTGCGTATCCTAGAAAAGTCACGCTCAAGCAGTGCTAGAATGGTACTCAAGCATTGAATGCCGAACCGCACTGCCGAATGAACGCTTGGCCAGTGCTCGAGCACTGGCGCAGGTATGAATGCGCCTGAGGATAAAATGTCGGTCATTTTGAAACAATGCAAGGAGATGGAGAGGAAAATTGAGAAGAAGAGAGAGGAGAAGAGAGAGAAGGTTTCTGGTTTCTTTAATTAGGATGATCAGAGTAAAGATTTAAATAAAGTCAGGTCGAGGCAAGTGCACTCTAAACTTCTCATTTCATTTATTGTTATATATTTTAAATTTCTTTGAGTATTCTTATTCTAATATCGCCCAATTTAAGATTTTAAAGTTAAAATATGGAAATCATGTATGCATATTGATTTTTTCTTAATTTTATGATAAACTTTCTTAATAACTCATGTTTACATATATGTATCAGGTAATATGTGTTATATTTAATAATCTGTATTCTTTTTTTCATGTTTGGAATTATATAATTGCTCCTACCTATC
>JAOVVI020011805.1:0-12497 GCA_028571085.2 Nepenthes alata | reverse complement strand
ACCCGACTGATACTGAATTTCACAATCAAAGTCCTTTAGATAGTCCATACATCTCCTCTACCTCATATTCAACTCTTTCTGAGAAAATAGATACTTTAGGCTCTTATAGTCCAAATACACCAAGAACTTCTCTCCGTACAAATAATACCTTCAGATCTTTAAAGTAAAAATTACCGTTACTAGCTCTAAATCGTGCGACGGGTAATTCTTCTCATGAATTTTCAAATGTCTCGATCCATAGGCTATCACTTTTCCACGATGTATCAGAACACAGCCCAAACCCGTCCTATATGCATCATAATAAACTTTAAATCCACAAGAACCTTTCGAAATCGTTAGGACAAGAGCAGATGTCAATCAGTCCTTCAACTCCTGGAAATTTTTCTCACATTCCTCTATCCAAACAAACTTAACGTCTTTCCTTATTAATCAAGTCAGCAGCATAGAAATTTTGGAGAAATTTTTTACGAACCTTCGATAATAACCCGCCATCTGAATGAAACTCCGAACTTCGGTCACCGATGATGGTCGGCTCCAATTAACAACAGCTTGATCTTTTTTGGGTTCACAAAAATACCTCCTTTCGATATAACATGACTCAAAAATATTGCTTCCTTAAACCAAAATTCATATTTCTTCAGCTTGGTATGCAACTTCTCCTCCCTAAGCATCTAGAGCGCAATTCTCAAATGCATATCGTGCTCATCATAGTTTCTCGAATAAATCAATATATCATCAATGAACACAATAATAAATTTATCCAAGTAGGGTTGAAACACCCTATTCATTAAGTCCATAAAAGTAAAAAGGGCATTTGACAATCCAAAAGACATAACTAGATATTTATAATGCCCGTACCTCATCCGAAAAGCCATCTTTGCTACATCTTCATTCTAAATTCTCAACTGGTGATACCCCATACGAAGGTCAATATTCAAAAATACATGCGCTCATTGTAATTAATCAAACAGGTCATCAATCCTCGGTAACAGATACTTGTTCTTAATGGTAATCTAGTTCAACTCCCAGTAATCAATACAAAGACACAATAATCCATCCTTCTTCTTGACAAATAGCACCGGACCATCCTCAGGAGATACGCTCAGTTGAATAAATCCCTTATTCAGAAGCTCCTGCAACTATTATTTCAATTCCTTCAACTCGGTAGGCGCCATCCTATACGGTGCTTTCGAGATTGGTGTCGAATTAGGAACAATCTCAATTTTAAATTCAATCTCCCGATTGGGTGGCAACCCAGGCAATTCAAACTTTGGTTATTAGTGAAGAATGGGGAACTAATAGAGAAGATGAAGTGAGAAAAACTAGATTTGTGAAGGAGTTATTCTTAGAAGATATTTGGTGGGATGAGATTGATTATATACTTCCTTCCATTGCTCCTATATGTGATATACTTAAGGCTTGTGATACATACATGCATTGGTCTTCACTTAGTGTATGACATGTGAGATATCATAATTAAAAAAATAAAGATTGCAATATATAGGTATGCAAAAGAGCTGATAGAAGAATCATCTATATTTTATGATATGGTATACAACGTTCTTATCGACAGATAAAGAAGAAGAACACCCTACTTCATTGCATGGCACATTCTCTAAATCGATGCTAATTAAAGTGTTATGATTTGTCACTTTCGTATCATATGATTATACATTCATTAAACAAAATTGAATTCAAATCTAACACTTCATTCTTATTTATTAAATTTATAAGGTACTATAGTGATCAATGGCTTAATGAAGAACCAAATAATGTTTCTCTACACAAAGATTTAGAAATTTCTCAAGGAATAATGAAATGTATAAAAATTTGATATGCACATCTAGAAGATCGAGTTAAGGCCAACATGAAAGTTTAAAAATTTTTCATCAATGGCAAATCAATTTACGGATATTGATTCTATCCGTATCTCTATAGTATGGATCAAAGAAGTTTGTGGATTGTTTATGGTTCAAGTGCGCATCAGCTCCAATTCTTAGCTTTAAAACTACTTGTATAACTATCTTATTCATCATACTTGAGAGAAAGTGGAGTAATTACTCCTTTATCTATTCATTAAAAAAGAATAAAATGACTCTAGAATGCACTGAAGATTTGATTTTCATTCATAACAATATTAATCTATTTTCAAGGAGGAGCCTACAATACTCACAATGAGATATTAAGATGTGAAATATTTGTAAATCTACATTAGACTTACTTATTGATATTGGAGAGTTAGAGATTGCATACCTATCATTGGATGAGCTAGAGTTCAGGGTGGTTTATTTTCATCGATAATGGTGATGAAAATAGTGATAATGAAGAAAATGTAGTTGTGTGACATACTTTTTATAAAAGGTTGTCATTGATATTTGATATTTATCATTTTATTAAAGTTTTATCAATGTTACTGTCTTTATATGAATATATTTCCTTTCTTCCTATGTTTTTTGTTAATGATTCAAGAAATTTGTATTTTTTTTCAAATTTAGAATAAAAATAATAGTGCTCGTCAATTAAAAAATTATAAACTATAATTTTAGTTTATGTGTCATTAATGTGTCATATTCTTGTTTTTTTAAAAAATAGCATATTAGGATGTCAGTATTATATTGTTTTGTGTCCGTATCGCATTAAGTGTCCGTGCTTCGTAGCTCTTAACACATGCAGTTTTCAGCTCGTCTTCCTCTGCAATTTTGACTTGATGATAACTTGACCTTAGATCAAGTTTCGTGAAGTATTTTGCATTACTCAATTGATAAAACAAGTCAATAATTAAATGAATTGAATAGTAGTTTTTCGCAATCACCTTATTGAGAGCCCTGTAGTCTATACAACTGCGTAGATTCCCATCTTTCTTCTTCCAAAAGAGAATAGGGGCTCTATAAGGTACATTCAAAGGGTGAATGAAACCTGAGTGGGTCAACCCATCTAGTTGTTTTCAAAATTTTGTTAACTCCAGATGCATCATCTAATATGTTCCTTGAACAAGTGATCTTGTATCTAGTGTTTGATTTTGTGATCTACCACTCTCCAAGGTGGAAGAATCTTGGACAACTTCGTTGGCATTAGCACATCGAACTCCTTCAGGAGCAAGTTGACTTCATACGATAGTGACCTAACCTTGACATGTTCCTCCACTAGCAACATCGTAAGAAAGTTAGGCTCGTCTTTCTTCAAACTCTTTTTAAATTGGATTATAGACAACACCTTATACTTGCCCTTCCTCACGACTTCTTTTAGCCTCTTGGAAGCGTTAATCAGATACAAACTCTAACCCATGAGAATTACTAAGTTTAGGTGTAGTATGGGCACTCCTTAGTTGCTTTAAGGAATTTTCATCCCAAAATCAAGTCAAAGTCATCTATAAGTGTCATCATGAAATTCAGCTTTTGATTCCGCTCTCAAAGTCACACCAGCACAGACTTGACAATGCCAAGTGTGGGCTTTGCCTTTGATTTCACTTCCTTCATCATGCTGTCATCTCGCTTAGCCACATACCTAGTCGATTTATTTCAGTCCTAGCCACAAAGATGTGAGTGGCGCTTGTGTCAACCATGGTGCAAGCACTTTTTTCATTCACTTGGATTTCCACAAACATTTGGTTTCTAGACTTTGTCTAAGCATGGTTCTCTAGGCATACAAGAGATAGACTATACCCATGCAAGTTTGGTACCAATCATTTTCATCATCTCCTACTTTAGGTTGATCCTTTCTCCCTTGTAGCACACTTAGAGTTCCCTTGTACAGACATTTTGCCCACCTTATGTGGGCTATCATATGAGAAACATCCAATAGAAGACATCTTATTTGCATACATATTGATGCTACCCTTAGAGCTCCGGGAGTTCACCGATGATGAATTTTTTCAAAAGTTATTTTCTCCATTTTTTTCTTTGTTTTCTGACTTATTGACAATGGATGCACTATGTGCAAATTTTTTCGATGGATTATCGTCACTCCTTTGGTTATGGTTACTTCTCTCAATGGCATAGTTAACAAGTATTTTAAGAACATTTTTTTGTGGATTTCAAATTTTGCATTTACTGTCTAAACAACTCAGTCTAAGCCTACAGTTGTAAATTATCAATGAAATAAAAGACATGATCTTTTTCAGACATTTCTTTGATGTCAAATATAGTCTTTGATTGTCCGCTTATGTTTAATTTTTTTCAACTTTCTTCATGCCATGACTTAATTTTTTTTGGATAGAATTGTGCTAGAAGTTTTCTCTAAAGGTATCCCCACGAGTTAATGTTTAATCTCCCATGAGCAGTTTTCTTATATTTGGTACCACTGCAGTTTGGCAGCACCGTCCATATACATTGTTGCAATGAAATCTCTAGCTTCATCCAAATCCATCTTCAAGACTTCAAAGTATTGTTCTAAATGAAAGATGAAATTGTCAAGCTCTTACAAATATCATACGCCATCATTTGAGCAAGTTTTTAGAGGCTTGACTTTATTGTTGCCAAAGACACAACCATCAGTCATAGCAGCGGACATTATAAGGCTCACTTAATAGTGAGCTCGATATGCTCTTCTTACAACATTCTTGTTGAGTTGTGGTATCATCAATTAGCTTATTGACCACCTTTTTAAGGACCTTAGTTGGCTGATGAGGCTATCTACCAACCTTTTCATCCTTTCAAAATATTCTTCTCAGGCTTCTAGCTCAATCACTCTTCTCTCAAGAGTTTCATGATGAGTCACTATATTTGAATAAACATCAGGAGTCATCTGAGTAACCGGCTGTAGTGTCATTAAACCAACACTGTCCTACTATATGAGCTTTTTCCAAAATTGAGGCATTTCTTATCATTCTTCTTGTGAGTTGGGCTTTGGCACCGGTTGTTATAGTTTGATTCTTATTGTCACAAAAATCGTGCGGCACTTTTGTTCCCATTGGGAGTGGAAACCAACTAAATTGACCCCTAAATATATTTATATGTATGGGTAGATCTCAGGATACAATTACGATGAAGCTACGAATGTTGACTATATCAAACACAAGTAAGTCACAAATTGAATGTATAAAAATACGAGAAAGCAATCAATAGCTACAGCTAACAATTAAATTTAGGAGATTTCTTGAATTTATTTTCTCGTGTAGGGGGTTTTGGGCATTTTGGCCTTTGGCACGTAAACATTGAAAATTTCTAATTTCTACAATGGAGTGTCTAATTTTTTTGTAATACTAAAATTTAAAATAAATTTACCTAAATTCCTAAAAAAATTTAATAATATAAGAAAAATTATATAAAAATATACATTGCTCGATTATATAAAAATTATATAAAAAGATACATTGCTCGATTTGGATTATAGCACGCTGTAGGATCTACTTACAACCATATTACAATTTCTTACTTCAGTTGACTGAATAAACCTAAGAAATGCCTTTGCACTGTTAGCTTTTCGCCGTACAGAATGACACACAGTGAAGGAAAAGAGGAATAAGAAGCACAATCGTTTTATATGAAAACCCTTATGAATCAAGAGAAAATCACGGGAGTAGAGTCGATAGCAAATCCACTATGTAAAAATAGGTTACAAACGTCCAAGATGGAGTATCCGCTACACACCCGAAAATAACAAAAAAAAATTTTACTTGAGTAAACGGAAAACACTCCACTCTTTTACTCTCTCTTTTTCTTCTTCTCATTCTCACTGGTGGTGCACTCCTCTCTTGTTCCTTCACCCTTTGGATTTTCCTTCCTTACACTTTACCGTGCTTGGATGCTTTCTTTCACTCTCACCCACACCACCTCTTGCATGCCCAGCATGCATATATATGGTAGTCTGTCCGGAAACCTTCAACCAATAGGCATGTTGAGTGTGGACAAATATCTGTCACCTGCTCTGTAACCTGCCACCTGCTCTGCAACCTGCCACATGCTCTGCAACTAGCGTCCTGCACAAACGGTGCATGTGCAGCAGGTCTGCCACCTGCTCTGCTGTCCAGCAACTTATTGCCAACTGTCCACAACTTTCAGAGCCGTTGCTGCAGTCAAGTCCCTTGACCGTCTGCGCCCATTGGCTATCACAAGAGTCTTCCGGTGTTTCTTAGTTGACTCCATACCAGTAATACCAATTGGTAAATTCTTCCTTTCAATTTGGTCAATATGTTGACCGGCAACCCAAGCCACTCTAATATTTTCTACTGCGAAAATACTATCAGAAAATCCTCTCCTGATTTCCTTTTCAGCTTTAGCCGGTCAACATTTCGTTGACAAGATCCGGTCAACCTTTTGTTGACCGTCTTGAGCTGCTACCGAAGAACTTAATCGTTCTCCATAGCCAACCGGTCAACCTTTCTTGTTGACAGTCCTGGACAGCCATCCGGAGAACTTGACCGTCCTCCATAGCCATCCGGTCAACATTCCTATTGACCGTCTCCTTGATACCCGTCCGTCATCCAGCAACACTCCTGTAGCCCTTAGACGGTTAACCTCCTGTTGACCAGATTCAGCTAGCCGTCCACCGGTCAAACTCCCTTGACCGTCTTTGCCTTCCAGTCGGTCAACGTATGTTGACCGGTTAAGGTACCCCGATGACAAAATAGTTTGTTAAATCATCCACAAAAGGAGTGACCATATTCCAACATGCACAATGTTTAAGAGATTCATTGGGCCCACTTTCGATCCCTCTTGTTTTTTAAATTTCTTTAACCCCATCCAACATGTCGTATGCAACAGGAGACAACATATATGGCCGAGATGCCACTGATGCTGCAAAATCTCTGGATGCTTCTTTTGCTCCTGCAGTATTGTCCAATGTTCCACGGGCTGCTGTTCTTGGCAACCATGACCAGGAGGGTACGCTTTCAAGACAAGGAGTTATGAAACATATTGTCAGCATGAAGAACACCTTGTCTCAGTTAAATCCCCCTGAGATGGATGTTATTGATGGATTTGGGAATTACAACCTGGAGGTAGCTGGGGTCGAGGGTTCAGCTTTCCAAAACAAGTCTGTACTTAATCTCTACTTCCTTGATAGTGGAGATTACTCAACAGTTCCCTCCATCACTGGGTATGGCTGGATTAAAGTCTCCCGGCAGTTTTGGTTTGAACAGACTTCAAGGAAGCTCAGGGTATTATTCTCAAATTTTCTGTTTCTTTCACCTTGCAATCTAGTTTTGTTTGTAATCTGCTTATAACTAGGGGAAAACATCAAGCAAACTTTCAGGCAGCTAAATGGCATGGACACAAAGGATCCTGTTATTTTATTTGCTCAGTTTGTATGGTCAATGCTTTACTAACAAAGGGAAGATTTCCATTGCGGAGGACATACGTACGTGGACCAGAACATGAAAAAGAACCTGCTCCTGGGCTGGCATACTTTCACATCCCTTTGCCTGAATATGCAAGTTTTGACTCATCAAATTTTACTGGGGTAAAACAGGAGGCCATTGACCCAGCTCTTGTAAATTCTGGCCTTTTCACAACCATGTTGGAAGCTGGGGATGTTAAGGCTGTTTTAACAGGCCATGATCATAAAAATGACTTCTGTGGTGAGCTGAGTGGCATATACCTCTGCTATGCTGGTGGTTCCGGATATCATGCCTATGGGAGGATAGGATGGCCAAGGAGGGCAAAGGTGGTGGCGGCCGATTTGGAAAAGACAGAGAAAGGGGGTTGGGGAGCAGTTAAGTCAATTAGAACCTGGAAGCTTCTCTATGATGAAGAACTCACTGCTATCGATCGTCAGGTCCTCTGGAGCAAGAGCTCCACAGCTGAGCATTCTCCTAATGTGCATGAAGATCTGTAAATTATATCCCATATGTGTGCTTTGGATTTGTGATATCAGACATGTTTCATTTGTAACAAGAAGGAAGAATCCGCTAATCTTGTTGACCCTCTTATAAGAAATAATCGGCAGGAGACGGATAGTATCTTGAATTGTGAACATTGTGTAGTCTGGACTATGCAGAGATGCTCCATATGGTCTGAAGAGAAAATCCCATATTCTCTGGTCTGAACAGCACACATTGCAGGAGATCATGAAAGTAGCTAAGCTCAATGTGCTGACCAGAATTCGAGGTTTTAAGCTGAGCCAAGAAACCGAGACACTGGCGCCTCTGCAGGTTCTATCCGTGGTATAATGTGTATTATTGTTGTGAGGTTGAACGGTGGATGTGGATTCATTTAGCTGACCCCGAATAGTTCTCACTCGCCCTGCCCGCTGTTCTTGTTCCTATTGCACCTTGTGTGCCTGCTCTGGGTTCCTACTCAACAATGGTAGGTTGGAATCTTGTATGTATTGCTGGTTTGGATTTAACTGGGGTCTGTTTGTGAAAGCATGTCTCGCTGGCTTTTGAAGACGGGAGAAGTTCAGTTAATGCTTGTACTCGCTGCATGGAATTTTCTTTACGATTGCAATTGCACGGTCTGTAGGTGATGCAATCCAAACCTCCACGCCTGTCAACCAAGAACTCGACCTGGGAAACATGACCCGAATAAACTACTTGACCCGATAATATCACCCTAGCAAGGTTATGAGTATCACGGTTTACAATTGATCGAACCTTAAGAGGTATGATTTTTTCAACTTCGTAAATGAATCAGATTTGGTATAGTTTTTTTTTTTTTTGAAAGTCGAGCGTTGTTCCTCCATGGAGAGGAATTTGTTTTATTTTGAATTTTGCTCTAATAAATTATGCAATATATATATATATATTAAAAGGTCAGAAAATTAGGAGGTTGGAGAGTTAGATAAATAAATATACAAAATTTAGATTACTGAAAAATAAATAATCATATGGTGGTGCAATGTTGTACTTAGGTAATAGAAAATTTATATAAAACTAAAGGGTCTATGAGGTTAGAATATGAAGTGAAAAATATAAGATAAATAACTGTATATAAATGAGATTATAGAAAGGTAAATTTTTTTACGGCCGTATAATGTCGATTATAGATAAAAAAAATAAAAGAGTTAGAAAATTAGAAAATTAAAATGTTAATTTATTAAAATTAAAAATGTGTAGGGTAGCATAGTTAACATATAGGATAGAGTAATAACTGAAAACAATATTAAGTAAAATTTGTGATCTGTCTATAGAGATGGCCAATTAGTGAAATATTAATTTTTACAGTATACTCAAATACTATAGTGTTAATATAACATTAGACCGACTGAAAAAAATGATAAGTGTGCTTAAAATTGACATAAGTTAAATTTTAACATTAAAATTGGAAGGTGAAGTATTTTAAACTTAACTAATCTAATATTTAATTAAATTAATTTAATTTTGATGGGTATTCCTATAACAGGCAGGTCCAATAAGAAAAACGGTCCAAAATTTTAAAAAGTCCAGATGGGCGTAGCGTTGACCGTATGGAGCGTCAGCTAAGCGGCCAACGTGCTCCCTCAAGACGGTTAATATTTCTGTTGACTGGAAGCACTGTAGTAGCATGCCGTGAAAAGATAAAAACCTAATATGGGATAGGCCCAGTTTGGCGGACGTTTTCGTACACTACAAGCAACGGTCTCTTTCCTTGATTTCACGCCTTCCTTGAAACAAATCTCTTCTAAATAAGGCATCAACAGATTTAACGTCCTTCCTATGATGAATGCGTCAGATTCTCTGTTCCTGCCTACAATGGACCCTAACGGTAACAAAAATACATAATGAAGACAAATAATTGTCTATTTTCTATGATTATGTAGGTTATCGTTGAATTATCTAAAAACTCCCGAGCTATTATTTATTCTACATATATATATATCTGTATACATGAACAGTAAAATAAGGATGTTTTTGCATGCATGATACATAATCTCTATACTTTGGTGTTTTTCATGGCCATTCTCAGATGATTTGGGGCATGGATGATGTCCAGTTGTATATCAGACGCTTTTTTTCAAATGTAAGTCTCGTAAACACAAAATTGTTAGCAAGTCTTATCACGAACTTTTTAGATCAAGCCTTTGAATAGTTTAATTATATAAAATAAATTTGAGTTATACTTGTCACGAATCAAAATTTAAAGTAGGTTTAATTAATTATAATTTATAAAAATTAAAATCCTAAAATTTCACCACAATAACAAACAAATCCCAAACACCGACGTCGGAAACAAACGAACCATAAATTTATTATCATTCAAATAATAATAATAAATAGAAACTAAAACCCGTTATAGGACTTTATCGGACAACCGTCTGAACAAAAAATAGTGTGACTTGTTATCATAAGGGAGGGACAAACTAAGTATATGCATAACCACACAGTTCTTAATACATAACCACGGGCCTACACTCGGCCAATCCGAAATATCCAAAATGCAGCTCACACTAACAAATATCAGAATAAATACAATACTCACCAAAATAAATGAAGTTATGTCAGATCACATCCAATCTCCTGCACAGTATCTAAACCCATTAATTTGAAGGGATGAGAAGTAAAATATAAGTTTAAAATTTAACAAGTCTCAATATCATATATAATAAACAATAAAGTTCGGAATTAGAGGAAGGGTCCATAACACATCCAAAACCGGTAAAAGACTCAAATATGATATTAAAAGTCTATAGGTTATCTCGTACACACATTAAAGTCCATATCAAATATAGTCTCATCGGGACATATACTAAATAGAAGTGATTTAGAGTAAAATTAAATAATTCAAATCAGATCATAATCCATACTAAAACAGAGACGGAATAAAATAGAGCTCGGATTGAAATAATATATGTACGAAATAGAGTTTGAAACAATATCATATAAATTGGAACATGTTATCGGACAAATCACATATGAGATGTACATGACTAAGCAAATCCCATCTGTGGATAAATTTGTGAATCTCAAATCAAAATTTGAATATAAATCAATATAGAAATACAATGTATATATGAAATCAGAGAATAAAATGCAAATAAACTAATTTAAGGAATGGTTATACATATTTTTGATAATCTTAAACCAGATCAATCATTATTTAGATCCATAGGTATATCCATCTATATATTTTATCTTCAATAGATAAAGAATATACTCACTATATTTTGTCACCCGTAATTTTGGGTGTGATTCTCAAATTTAATACATATATTAGAATGTCCGAATATATTAGTTTTTCGTTTAATTTACTTATAATTGTTTTCATTAAAAATAAATGGGGTGGGTTAACTATAAACAGAGCTTTTTCCTGTCCACAAAAAAAAAAAAGATTCACAGATATTTCTTCGTTGAAAATAAAGCTCTCCCCGTCGGGAGAGGAACAGAGAACAAATTAGATAACAAATAATAAAGGTAATGACTTTGATCCCCAGGCAGCAACATATAAATACTAATATAAGGTCAATGTAGGTTTCATATTTATTTTCATACAAATATATGAATATATAAATAAACAGTTTCAAATATTTATTTATTTTTTTATAAAATAATAAAACCCTCAAATATTTACAGATCAAGAACAAAACTAAAAAACGATCAATAAAAGTACACGTATGCACGAAAGAAAACAAAAGCTTAATAAAAAGAGTATGTATAAATATTAAATCTTTAAAATGTAAGTAAAACTTATCAGATATTAAAATAGATTAATGATAGGGCTTATGAATACTTTCTTTCACCTTATACCAAGTATATATGACAAAAGGATATTCTAAATCACCATTTCTCTTCTTCATCTTTCCTCTTTCTCCTATTCTCTCTCTCTACTCTCTTCCTTCTCTCGTGCAAATGCCTGTACGGCGCACTACCCCCTGTTTTTATACACAAATGGAGCTCCAGCGCGACCCTTTCTGCAAACAACGTTCAAACGCTGCCTCAGGTTCCCCTTTAGTGTCAACTCTAGGCAAACAGTTCTTAGGCCCTAACTCGCTAATCTGATTCTCCTTCAAAATCATACAATTAATTCTAAAGTATCCAAATTATCTAAAATAATAAATAATATTAAAATAAATCAAATGAAAAGTTGAGTATTACAATTCTGAACATCATCTATCCTATATCTATAGCATCCACCAATATTCCGATAATTCCCTTTGTCACATTTTTGAGGTGATTTCATGAAGCTCTCCTAATTTAAGGACTTGGAGAATGTTTTTCGAGTGATTTTGGCCGGACACTTCTATATGTCCCTTGTGGAGAAGGCACTATAGACCTACGTTGATATACAAGTCTGAGTTGAGGCTTATATTGTTAGTGTTAGAGTCATATTTCTACTTGACAAATTTCGTGACCTTATGTACTAGTGTATCGTTCCGTTCCGTCCTCCAGTCGCTCGAGCCCATCCAAAGCCTCTACGCCCTCCGTACGCTCGCTATCCGCTCGACCGTAAAAAGCAGAATAGACCCCGCTCGATGTGCACCTACCTCGCGCTTGAGTCCAATATCCAAAATAATCCCTGCTCGCTAGGCGCCGCCCGACGCTCGAGCGCACGTAGGGTTTCTCTGAAAACCCTCCGTGTGTCAGCCACGCGCTCGAGCTACGCTCAGATATGCCTTTCAAACGCGTATTACAAATAAACCAACAG
>JAOVVI020011804.1:0-12497 GCA_028571085.2 Nepenthes alata | reverse complement strand
AGCAATGGATGTAAATATATTATATTAAATTAAAATAAATAATTTTAAGTAAATATTTTAATTGTTTAATATATTATATTTACTAATATTATATTTTAAAAAAATTAAAATATCAAAAAAAAATTTAAATACTAACCCGCCTTACTACAATTACGGACCTTGCATAAATTTTTGTAGAGTGTATATCTATCTTAAAAAATCATATACCGATATGAGGATGACTGAAAAGACAAAAGAAAGGAAAGCCCATGTCTGTTAATACCTGTTGCATCCCTGGGTTTGGGTACTCTGGTGGATTAGGGAGTCTTTAGATTTTGCACCTGAGTCAGATCTCAAACGAGTCTGATCTCCACGCTCCTCAACTTGGGCCCTAAACAACATAAATTATAAACAAGAGGTTAGAGATCGGTGGGATATTCTTCCACCAAAAATATTTTGACGCTCAAATCAGTTATCTTTCGTAATAAATGGAGAGATACAGAAATGAATGTATGATGCGGTGGAAAATGTTAGGATGCAGAATGTAAGATTTCTTGAGCGGTTTCGAGAAGTTAGGTTTCGCGGAATATACTGCAATGAGTAGTTCACTAAGCTTGCTTGGAGAGAGACTTAGAGAATTAGGATTCCAAATTTTTCATTCCGATCCTCTGTCCCGTTGAGG
Source organism: Nepenthes alata (assembly GCA_028571085.2). Taxonomy (NCBI): domain Eukaryota; kingdom Viridiplantae; phylum Streptophyta; class Magnoliopsida; order Caryophyllales; family Nepenthaceae; genus Nepenthes; species Nepenthes alata. The sequence goes on along the minus strand of JAOVVI020011804.1, from coordinate 11,836 downwards.
GAAAGGGCATTTATAGGCTCCATGGTGAAGAACCTTGGGCATGGGAACTTTAAACATGTGGCAAATCGGGATTCACCGGCCGCTGACAGCTAACGGTAGTCAGCAGTGTCAGTTGTCACCCTGCAATGCCGTGGAGACTATTATCAGATGTTGACCACGCTTGGTCTGGTACTTGCACATGGATTGGTTGAGCGGTTAGGAGGATAGCATGCAACGTGATTTACAACGTTGACCTTCCCCTCATTGGCTAGTATCTTTTGGACAAGTTACTGTCACCTACAGCTGCCTCAACAAGTTGTAGCGGCACGCTAATTGGTTGTTATCCTAAAATGCTGCGTGAGCTGGTCGCCTGAGCTTACTGGGCTTCGCAATGGGAACCTAGGCCTGTTGCTCGCCAGGGCCGACGTCCCTTTGACTAGCCCTTACTTCTCCCGGCCCACCTCCACGTTAGACCCAACAATACTTATATATAGTGTATAGTTTTTATGCATCATAATCAATATTGAATTTGTCACAGAAAAAGTAAGTAGCAATAGAGATGGCTGACGATATTTTCTTTCTTTGATACGGCTTAAAATTAAACATAATTAGTTAATAAAAATATAATATTAACTAAACTTTTTCACTACTTAAAATCAAACAACATTTTCAACATCGCAAAGTGGCTTAAAGTTTTAAATTCTTAATTGATGAAAAGTTAACGAGTATATATTTCTTATGCTTACATCAATAGCATGAAACTTCTTAACCTTACTAGCAAGTATGATATCATTAGAGACAAATTCAATGCTAAATGTCAAGTAATTAACAAAAAAAAAGTACGATAATAATACAAAATGTAGAAATGTACATCTTTTTAAAAAATTTATTAGACATAAGAAATTAATTAGAACTCCATCTATTTTGAATTACAAAGAAGTGGATAGTTATAAAAGTAGAAGTAATGGAGATGTAAGTGACATCTAAAAATGAGTTATTATTAAATATATATATTTTTACTTTTATTAATTATAATATTAAAAATGTTTTTAAAAAATAAATATAATATAATATTTTTAGAATTTTACTTTATAGTTTTAATTTTTAGCATAGCGTAGCATAGCATGGGCTAAAGGCATTCCTGGCCTAGTATAGGAAGGTCATGTGCCTTATCGGATCAAAATACATATAGATATCCGGTATTATAAATATGTAGTGTTAGCATGTTACGTTTACATATGGGCGGCCTGAATAAATAAGTCGTGTCAACCTAATACAACCTATTTAACACTACGAATACAGTAAAATAAGAATTATAAGTAAAACCAAAAGATTTATAAATGTTAAAAAATGAGTTTAGAATCACTTACCTCAAATATTGTATCTAACATATCTAATACGAATTAACTCTAAAATTTCTTTCCTTACCTTTCTCTATCTTCTTTTTCTTTTGCCATTCTATTTCTCTCTCTTCTCTAGTGCAAGATGACAGGTTGGCGTAGAAGACCTTTATATACTTAGATCAATGCATAAATGTCAGTAATGAGCATATGAAGCCCCACTCAGGCATACAGGTATGCATAAGTGCTATATTAAGCGTTAATATTCCACCTTAACCATGCATGAGCGTCTTATGGGAGTCTTTTAGGTTCGATACTTCTGCCTGAATTACATACGAATAAATGGATTATTTACTAGGACTGACTGATTGACATTTACATGTTTAGTGTGAATCATTTTAATGGAGCAATTTAACATATTAACGACTTAGCATCCATGTGGCTCGGTGATGTTGGAGTTTGTCTCATGACTCAACTCAACTCGGTGATTCATTTTAATGAATCAAATGAATTATGTCTTAAAAGTATAGAAAATGGCTCTCAACTCGGTAATAATATACAACATGACTATAGTGGGTGAAATAATGCCGAGTTACACTATAACTTGGCAGTGAGGCACAACTCTTGTGTCTTAGTCTTAATACCATTAGATAAAAATCAAACAATTCAGGTATTTTAATTAAAAAAAATTTATTTTTTATTTTGTTAAAAAACCTAAATTATTAAATTTATATCTATCTAATAATCCCAAAATCAACACACGGTGCCCCCCGGGAGTTGGGGGGCTGCGACGTGGGGGGCATTGCACCCCCTTCAGCGCGTCTGTAGTCGTTGGATGAGAAAAATCAACGGCTTCATATATATATATATATATTAAAAAAAGTTTAATATTAATTTTTTTATTTTGATAATTTTTTTTATTTGATTTAAATAAAACGATTATTATTATTATTTTAAAATTTCTTAATTTTTTTAAAAAATATCGGCCGTCGGATTCAACGGCGAAAATGGCGTCGAACCCGTGCCCGCCTCGGCTAGGTCATACAGCCGCTCTGCGAGACTGAGCCTCAGACTCTAGGCAGCGAATATTTCGTTCTGGCGCGCGTTCTCTCGTTCTCTCTCTCGCTCTCTCCCAACCTTTCTCCATGGTTTCTGATGAATTTTCCTTCCGTATTTTTATCTCCGAATCCTCACTTATTATGAATTTTCCCTTGGCTCTGATCCTGGGGAAATTGAGTTTGATTACAAACTGTTTGATTAAATGCCCATATGATTTTTTTCTCTTTTGTAGAGAAGGATCGGGAAAAGGGTTAAAGGAAATCATGCCGTCCCTGCAAACTGCTTTGCCTCTCGAACTCGCCGACAATGTCATAAGAGTTTGTATCATTATTTTTCGCTCTTTGTTATCTTTGTTTTCACTTCTAGTTGTAGATCTTCATTCATCCTTGCTTGTTGTAGCTTTACCGTGAATGTCTCCGACGAGCTAAATATGTTGGACATAAGGTGCGCTGTAATCCTCTTTCCTTCTCTGTTCTCTGCTATTTCGATTTTATGCTTTATGATGTTTTCTTTGGCTATGTTGTGTAGTGTGATGTAGTAGTTGTTACTTTTGGCACCTTAGTCCCCGTCCTGCTCTAACTTAAAGGTGTTTGAGATGAATTTAGTGCAAGTAGTTTATTGCATTGTTTGGTTTGGCGGTAAAGAAAATGGCCAGTATTGAACATTCTTTAATTTTTTCATTAATTCACAATCAGGGTAAGAACACCGAGGAAGTCCAAGCATCAAGGATAAGAACAACCAAAACTACAATAATTAGCTAGTAACATCATGCCCCAACTTAAGCTGATAGTTCTAGTGAGGATTCGAAATTTATATCAATTTAAAATCTCAGTATAAGTTCTTCTACTTGACTGGAATATCCTTTGACTCCTCTCAAGCTGTATGTGGATCTATCTGCAACAAAAAATAGCTTTGTCACGCAATCTTTTTCTGTTTTCTTTATCCAAAGGGACTATATTCTATAAAGTCCTCAATCTATCCCTAAGGCAATCTGGTTTTTCTAGGCCAGTCAGAATATTCCCCACCCAAACTGATTGAGAAAACCTTTTTTTTTTTTAAAGAAGTGATCCTAGGACTCTTATTGGTTGTAGAAAACAGATAAATTTTTCTGGAAAAAGAATGGATCTCAACACTGTCTCTGGTAGCAATTCCTGATTGGCAGCAATCAAAATGATGAAGGAATGTTTGCGTATATTAATTTTAGTGCATATAGTAATACTGCTGTTTACATTTTTTTTTATCCCTCTACAGGAGTCATATGCTCTTGAAATAATGAACTGGCCTCTAACAATACACTGATTAAGATGAGAAAGAACAGTAGTAATCAAACTTCAAGTAAATAATAACTTGTCTCTGACTTTCAACACCATCTACCATGCCCAAGAATGAGAGGCCTCAATTTCTGCATCCCTGGAGTGCAACTCCTTAAGTAATTAGTAGAACTACTGGGTGGGTTTATAAGCCATCTTAGTTGCTTGAGACACTCCACAGTAGTTTTGCAATTGCAACATATATTCAAAGGAGACTGGATTTGATCTCCATCCACCCTGTTTCTTAGGGTATCTGTTACTCCAGGTTCTAAGCTTTCTTTGAAATAGAAGCCTATCATCCACAGAAACTTTCTACAATGTGCATCTGTTTCTTTTTAACTCCTTCTGAGGCAGTGCAAAGATGCTCACCTAGTAAACTTGAAGCTAAGGACAATCAATGAGCCGAAGTATCCCTCCATATTATAAGAATCAAGCAGACCAGCTAGTCATCTTGGCCATCACCTTATCCACCATAGGCTTACATTGTGCAGCGGGAACCCTCAAACACCAAATAATGCCTAGTACCCTCACCTTCAGTCCTGCCCAACTGTGAGAAAAATCATGCTAGTCATCAGAATTTGCTCCAACAATACAAATTCTACTCATCAAGGCATTAGCAACTAGACTTGAGGCAGAAAAGTCAGCAAAGCAGTCAAGAGAAGACTAATGGAACCTAAATAACCTTTAGAAAAGGAGTCAGAAAATGTGAAAGTGAGTAATCCTAAGTCTTGAGAATTTAGAGTGAAAGATACATTATGACAAGGATCTTCGGTTTTCTTGCTAATATTGCATTGGAAGAATGAATAGGTAAGGGGAAACTGTTGTCTAAGGCATATCTTTGCATTGAAAAAAACCATGAAGTGCCCAATTTATACATATTGAGAACTTTGGAAATTGATGTGTATTATAGGACATTGAAGAAACTGAACAAGCAATATGAGCCAATAAAACCACAAAAGGGGTGGCCTAGTACTTGAGGCTCTCATATTGTTTTGAGGTTTGTGGAGGATCAGGTATACACATTCTTATTATTGCCTTGCTAAAACATTATTTCTATTTGTTAAATTCATGGTATCTAAGTCATAATAGATCAAACTTATCTTGAGCCGAGACTCACTCTCTTAAAACTTGCTTAAAAACTTTTAGCTGATTCAGTCGTAGGATTTTTATATGTCCAACTTGATCATGCATCTAGGGGAGGTATTATAGCTTTTATAATACATCACAAGCTTACTATTGAGTATGTTAATGTTGACTATACCTCCACCCATTATAATTATAAACATTGCTTGAAGTCACAACGTAGATGCCTGATAATAACTTGCTTCCAATTCATTAGAATCTTTATAATGGAATTATAAACCAAGTTGCTGCTAGAAATAGGCCTTTAGTTACTGACTTTAGAAGGGGAATCAACCTTGGGCACAAGGATGCTTGAAGTGGCATTTGTTGGGGGCAAAAAATTTGATTGTCCAAAAATATCATGTAGAAGTTGAATTTACTTTGGGCACAAGGATGCTTGAAGTGGCATTTGTTGGAGGCAAATGTTTCAAATGTCCCAAAAAAATCCTTGCCTGCTACCACAATATCATCACCAATGATGCACTAGGTCTTCATAAAGAAATTCACAATATATTTATATCCATATCAACCAGGGGATTTTCCCTCAGGCTTGAAAAAAAGGAAGTCCTAATCTTTTTGATTGAGACAGGTGCCATCAGAGATTCTGGCTGTCGTGCGATAAGCAAAGGATCATTTTAGATGATGGAAGGATTGATATCAGTAGTGCAAACTTCACTGTCTAGCAACTCACCATAAAACTATAAGACCTGATCTATACTTTCTTTCTTGTTTGTTGGCTTGCCTCCATTTCAATCATAGACAGAGTTAATATGATTCATACTTCTAGCTTTTAAGGAAGCATGAAAATAAGATGTGTTAGCATCTCCAATTTGAAGCCAACTAGCTCTAGTTTTTAGGTTTAAGAAGCTTTCTTTAGCCTTGTCCAAAATTAAAAATTTATCCTTACACTTCTTTCATGCTATAAGTATAGTGTCATGGCCATTCTAATTCAGTTCCGTTGGTGCATCCATGAGCTCAGATGTGGCTTCTGCTACCATTGAAGACATGTACCCAGCGTTATGCAGCTTCAACTCATGATTTATGTTCCTAAATTAATGACAATAGTGTTGTTCCTTGAATAGGCATCTCCCACACCCTTATAGTTGTAGATATGAAGTCATGATGGTCAATCCACATGCTAAGAAATCTGAATGTTTTTCTTTGATTAATCCTTTTTTCTTTTATGTTTTTGGTTAGTCAATTCGCCCTTGATAGATGGAGAAACCTCTAGCACATGATATGCGATACCTGCTTCCTACTAATTTACCTCAGGAGCAGTATAATTCACAAACCATTCCCCTTTTGCCAAGGCTCTCCACTTGCTAGATGGAGAAATTTCCAGGGCTATGATATGATATATCTGTCGTCAATTATTCTACCTCACTAACAATATACTTTATAAATTCATTTGAATATGCATGGATTCTATTAATCCTGGATCAGATTCGAGTGTTTTGGTATTGCCTTTTTTATCCAAGTAATGGTGCAGCCAGTATTTCTAATCTCATCTAGCCAGCAGTCTGTATAAAATTAGCAAAATCCTCAACTTTATGAGCGCCAGCATGACAATCCCAAGATCGACGGTTGTTGAATCCCCAGACCTAGTTGCTGAATACAAGCCCATCAGGATTTTCTCTCGTGGGAGATTCAGCACTATAGTCTCAGGTACATGATAGAAAGCAATAAAAAAACCATCATGAGACACATCACAATGGATGATCTGATTAGGAATAATAGGATTCCACACTGCCGATCTTACAATTAGAGGCACTAGCATAATTGTTAATCCACCCAACCACAGGTAGGCCTGTTAACTTAGTAATGGCTTTATTGAGTTTGACTTTAGTTTCTATCAAAGCAAAAAATAAAACTTTATCCCCAAATACAATTTAAAAAGCAGCTTATTCATCCATACCATCATCTTCCTTTGAATATGATCTACAATGGAATCGACATTTTTTTGGGAAAAAAATATGAAAGCGTGCTCTTACTGCTAACAATCTTCCTATTTGTCTTATTATTTACTTGTTCAGAAAAGCCTATTTTCGATCTTTTTCTTGGTACAATACCTGGATTCAGAAGAGACCTGAAATTTTGGTTTTTAGCTAATGAAAGCCCCATGCCATGGGCGTTTTATTCATGGAGAGTGGAGTCTTCCTTTTATTCCCCATTCTCAGTAGAGAGATGAGGGAAGGCAGCTCGACCGATGCATCTATTGTGTGGATGCTATTTATCTATAAATGTCTATTTGTTTGCTTTATTGCTGCATTTATGGAAAGCTTTGTACTGTCTTATTTAAAGAGATTTCTTACAAGTGATGAACCTCCCAACTATTCAATTTATTGGAAGCAGTTTTGCCATGAAGATCAACCTATAAGATTCTATACTTCTCAATAGAACTAGACCCACCAAGCAAACTAGCCATTCCTTTGTAACTTCTCTTTTCCATCCTAGTCCTTTGAATCAGACAAACATGACAATGTAATATATTTTTTTAAAAATCTTTGCGTAGGCCTAAATACTCGTCCGTTTTCATAGCGACCAAGGGTGTCTAAAAAATATCTCCCTAGCACTACCCTTTTGCTTCAAGATTAGCATTGGCCGTTTCTTATGAATCATGCAGAGCTGGCTCACATTGAGTCATTGGATACAATTTCTTCTATACGATGAGCACCTGCAGCAGAATCCATGTGATGCGTGTATACCTGTACAAATATCTGCATAAATTTTAGAGTTGATACAAAATATTTTCCATGGTCAACTCATGTGACAAAGCAAAATAGTTTTGAATGAAATTCTCCTTCTGAGTCACTGATTTTGGATTGGTCCCAAAGCTAGGCCTCATACTGTTGCCTTAAGGCAAAAATCGGATTGATCACTAGGCCTTTGTATGAGTATTTGAATCGGTAACCTCCACCTTCTGCTGTCTACTCTGCTCATCAGCAGCCCTAGCTTCCGGCCTCATTTGCTAGCTACCAGAAGCATGAAAAAACCTCTTTCGTGTTCCCCCACTTGTGAAAGTTAGAGGTTGCTGTTGGCTTCCATTCATACAACAGATTGACAGGATGTAGAACCATTAGGTGCCACAATGAGATGGATTCAGGAAAATTTGCATTTATCTTCACTTCAAAAAAGAGCTTGTTATAATCCTGTCTCATTATTTTTAGCTGGACTATCTGCAGCCAAAGGAACTCCAATAAAAAAAAAAAAAATCCAAGTTTGCTGAAGGCTTTGTCTGTCCACATGTGGAAGTGCCAACAAGGCATTTGAATTCATACAAGGACTATTTTGAAGAAATTGTGGTGAGTGTCTAACACTTCATTAATTCCACACTAAAAGTTTACCATAAAAAATTCATAAACATTCTGAGATTTACCTCTCCATCAGCAAAGTTAAAAGGAAAACCCCTTTGCAAAGCATACAAACTTCAGGAATCCTAATGCCATTTCCCCAAGCCTTTTTCAAGGAAGCTCCAGTGGATGTGAAACTCTAACTACCCAGATTTCCAGTTGAATGCTGTCAACTTCCACTCATTTTCAGACACCACAGCCTCATCTTCCCCTTTCATCCATGGGAAATAAAGGAAATTTAGGAACCCTATTTTATAGTTCTATTGTTTGCGAACAGTTTGTTCAAATCCCTGTGCTTTATGTGATCAGGAACTCATTGGCTTCTTCCATCTCCGACTCGGCAGCCCAGCTCTTAGCAGAAAAGTTTCCTTCATTCAACACTGTGAAACACTCAGCCAGGGAAACTCTGTCAATTTCAGGGAGATGAGTATTTATGGTCTTCATTGACTGGGGACCTCTATATTAAAACCCTTGTCCATTGCACAAACTATAGATCCCGAGATTTTAATCATTTCATCCTTAGAAACCCTTGCAAGATTAGTATCATTCAAATCATTAAAAGAAGCACAGTTCAAATATGAAGGTTTCTTGAATTTTTTGATGCAGTTCGTTCTATCCTCTTCATCTTTTTTTTTTCATATGCTTTTTTGAGGAATTTCATTGAGGTCGGAATCGCTACAGCCTATGTTTGAGTTTTAGTTGGAGTGGATGTCCGTGAATGCACACATTCAATCATGATTGAGCATTCCAATCTCTTCAATTCCCATACCATTAACAAAATATAGCCAATGTTTTTATTATCCTGTCTGCAGATTAATTTTATGATATCTTTTGGATGGGTTAGGGAACTGACGTAATATCTTCGATGAGATGTTAGATGAAGTAGGCTCGCTGATAGTAATTTGTAATAACACTTTAATCGAAAATCCATTCTAAACTTTGAATATGAATCTAATGCCCTCTATCTTCTTTAAAAATGTTCCATCTTTCCTCCCTCCTTTAGGCATTGATGCTTGCCTTTGAGATTTGGATAGGAAAGTAGAGCTTGAGAAGATCTGCTTTTAAATAAAGAAAGAAAAAGATTTAAGGAATTATTTTATTGCGATTGTGCTTTTTGCATGCATCATTCGTTGTCACTAGTCAAATTTGTATGTAGTTGGGACTAATCCCACATTTGTTAGTGTTGAATAACTGTTGTCTTCCGGAGTTTTTTTTATTTTTTTTTGTAGTTGATCTTAAGGAGTTTTTTTTCTGGTAATTGATCTTAACGAGTTAACAATGGAGGTGATAAGTAGTGTTTCAGCATTCTTAATCTTATCGTAGAAATGAAACATTTAGTAAGAACTTATGTTGGTAATGTCTCTTTTGACATTTGTTTTCCACCAGATTTGTTGTTCATGTGGGTCCAGCGATCTGATTGTTTAATCACTCTATCTGTGGAGCTGAAAATTATAAGGTGCTCATAGTTGCTGTTAGTGTAAATTAGATTTCAATTTGTACTATTTTGAGTAGGAGAGAACATACTGAGATTGTGAACCAAACCAAAGTAGACTAATCTAAAAAGTATTAAAAATCAAAAGCTATTAAAATAACAGATGCCAATGGGAAGAATGTAACTTCAAGCAATAACTAGGTTAATCAGTTTGGGACGTATCAGCTTGCTGACTTGTGATTATGGATCACAATTCTGTATTCACAGTTGGGATGTGAATACTGATCATCAAAAGCCAAAATAACAGAAGAAATAAGGATTAATAATGACATTAATCAAATCATATTTTACATGATTTGATAATCATTATAAGGATGACTTAACATAAAACGTGAGTGGGATGAGGGATGAAAAGGAATGTCATATAATGGTTTCTTAGGTCGTATGGATCTGCAATAACATTCTAATATTATATATTGTATAGGAGAAGGTTCTTGCTATCTCCGTTTGTCGTTGCAAAGGCAAGCGTCTTGAAGATGTTTCTTGGTTGCAATAATAGGTTTGGTTTGGCTCAAAACCGGCATTGATGAAGAGGTCTACAATGAGTGTGTGGATGTTGGGGGAGAAATTCTTGGACTTATGGTGGGATGATTACTAGGTTCACTATTTCTATTTTCTTTTTTAAAGGACTTACAAAGAGTTTATTCAGAAAGGAGAAAAAATGGGTGGTGTCAAGGGTCTCCAGCTGTTTATCCTGTTTGATTTTTTGATATGATTTGATCTGTGGTTTTGCTACAGGACTTGTTTCTACTAATGTCTCTCAATTATAGTTCAGTGGGAAACTATGTACCTGGGAACTACTAATGAAGAACAAAACACGATTTTTCAAAATTTAATTTATATTCCACCAAGTAAGAATTTTGGTGGAAGACTAAATTATGTAAATATTTATATTCCACCAAATTTAAACCGGTTAAATTAGCAATATTTATAAACTAAATGAAAAAATTGGATAGTTCTTACAGGCTTTAATTTTAACTATTTACGTCGTGGAAGACTAAATTATATAAATATTCAATACATGTTTAGTATGAATATAAAATATCAATTCTACTCATTTAACATCACCAATATATGCAATAATTAAATTATAGAAATAATTTAATATAAGATGTGGGATTAATAAAACCTCAAGAACCAAACAATTCTTGAGCAAGCCCTCTGATTTCTTGAGTCAGTCAAAATAAATCAACTATAAAAAAGCTAATTTACATATCAGGCGGTATAAATTCACAACCTTTGGCCGACTTATTCTTATCGTGTGACCTTTATTAAAGAACTTTGCTTCTCGATAATGAAATCGTACACATTTCAATACACTTGGACTTAATTTCGCAAGTCTTGGGAACAATCAACACTTCTAGAACTTCAAGGTCTAAGCCATCGTTAGAACTTTAAAGGCTCACAAGTTTGAAATAAGTGTTTGATGATGGTTGAATGATTTTGGAATGAGAAAACCTTGTCTTTTGGAGTGTAACTTATAGAAAGATTTTCTCTTTTTCTCATCACTTATTTACCTCTTATTTTCTTCTTTTTTCACATGGATAATGGTTAAATCAAGAAAAAGGGGTTTATTTATGAATAAGGCTAAAAACTAGAACAAAAAAATGCGGATTAGTGAAGTTTGAAATCTAGTGTTCGCATATTGGATTGACTGTCAATTTGAACACTACAACTCATTTGCGTGATCTAATGGCGCACATGAGAGTCATTCTATTAATTTGCATATGTTTGTGATCCAATGAAGCATACGCGTGACCATTTTCTTATTGGCACATGTGCATAGTCTAACAACACACGTGCGTGACCCATTCGATTATTAGTCGAAACTGCTTATAAGCACTTATTTTTAGCGTTAGAATGCTAGATCAAATGCCAACACTTATATGTGCATTCCAAGCATTTTTTAGCACTCGATCCTTTTTATGTTTGAAGGGTATGTGTTAAGTCATGATTGATCCCAGTTAATAAAAATGACTCAAATACAACTCGATTGAAACTAACTTTTGTTATTGAAATAAGCTAACAACATATACCTAATAATTTTTGCCTTTGTTAATTTTGTGAGAAAACTCCTTACATTTTATAAATAAAAATAAGCTTTAATTACCACCATATTAGAACTTGTTATAAGATAAATATACAAACGCTAGAGATGAACAGTATGCTGAGAATATGTAGTAT